>WAAE01015003.1:0-51481 GCA_013400495.1 Nicator chloris
CTCAACAGTCCTGTGTGTTGGTATAGTAGGTTTGTACTCTCTTATGCAGTCACTAAAGGCTAGAGGAGCTTTTCTTGTAGCAGAGCATTAACACCACTCAGTTCTTCTGACCCCAAAAAGGAAAAAATAACAAAAATTAATTCAATTTATTCCGAGCATTATGTCAGATCACTAACACTTCATATTTAAATAGATATTGAAGACCAGCTAATATGTAAATCCTTAGTGGATTGAGTTAGGCAAGCTCCAGGCCTCTGCCATACTTGTACAAAGAAGTTGTCTCACTCCCACAGTTTTATGAAAATAAAACGCAACCTGCAGTGGAGCTGACAGCTGAGCAGTCAGGTTACAAATCAGCCTGTGATGGTAGGGCAGACCAAGTGAATATTGCCATGCAGCTTGTCAAAGGCAGGGTGAAAAACAAGGCTTGATGAATGGTGGAGCTTGCTCTGTGTAGTGCAGGGATGTACAAGTGCAGCGTGAGGGACCCCGGCTGACAGGACCTCCAAAAAGACGTGAGCTAAGAGAAGAGAGCAGCCCAAGCTGTTTGCAGCTTTGTTCCTGCACCCCGTGTGTGCCTGCATGGGGACAGCAGGAAAACACAATTGCTGCGTGTTGGACCTCTGCCAGCCTCACAATCCAACAGAGAGGAGTGACTAAATCAACACCTGGAATGGCACACAGAAACAGACCAGAGTTTATATTTTATACTTCATTTTCTTTCTAAGAAACATGAAACATTTCTTAAGAGACATGAGCACATTTACTTTCACATGTCATGTGCCTGAGGCTTTCATTAACAAAAATATTCTGGAGTCGGATTCTGGATGTTCAAAAGGAGAGTTGTTTAAATAATACCTGTAACAGTGACAAGCAGTGACTGAAAAGTGAGTTGAACCAATACCATGAGCTTTTTCTCTCAGCTTGTGAGTTAATGGGCTAGTGAGAGTCTGTCTGAATTACAGTGGTGGATGGAGTTGCAGCTAGAAGGATCATTTTAACCAACAGTCTTTTGCTGTGATCAATTGATGCTGATAAAATGAGTTCTCAGCACCCATTTGGATGAAGTGATAGGTGACCCCTTTGAGTGGTTTTAGCATGTAATTCTGTCTCTCCGGGGAATGCACTTCTCTGCAGCCCTGCCTGGTAAATGTAATTGTCAGGGTGGTAGCGGTGTCTTCTGATTTTGCTTTCTCATCTTGATACATGGCCACAGAAGGTGCTCTGGAATAATATTTGGGGCTCTTGGAGTCTGAGAAGTAATAAATAGTTTTGAGAAGTTAGAAACTTCAAAATTTATTATCAGGGATATACAGAACTATTTGACAGATGGAGATGCTTCAGATACAGAACTGCAGCTCTTCACAACAGTAGTAAATGTTGTCACTGAAAATAAGAGCAGATACAGGTTAGAATAAAGGTATCAGCACCATGGAGTATGATTTGGGGCTTTTCTTTTTTAATTAAGGTTATTGGAAAGCTACAAAATTATTACTTGCACACAGAAGAAGGAAGATCAATGTGTGCTATAGTGAAGTTCAAGAAAATAATCTGTCTTTAGAAGCTATAAATGTATAGCAATTTAAAGAAAAAATGAACAGCAGTGGAGAACAGTGAAGCAATTATGAGAGTCGCTGCGGAAGAGTGTAGGAGATGTGAACTATTGGCCTTAGTTTCTCTAAGTTTTATCGTCTGCAGTGGCTCTGAGATAATTAAAATGCAAATGTGTAGTTCTGCCTGGCAAGAGAATGGCAAGCACCAGTCTCTGCTGTGGGTTGTCATTGCAGGCTGGCAATCCAGGGTGGGCACCCAGCAGACTCACAGTGCCACCTTCACCACAGCCCACTCCGTGCTCCTGTAGACAAGATGCCATGAGACCTCTGAGGCTTCAAACCAGAGAAGCCAGCTTTGTCTTGATTTGCAGCCCAGGCCTGTGCTCTCTGTCACCACTGCTTTCATGTTTTCCAGTGCGTTTGGAAACTGGCATCTAAAACACTTTGTTCCTCAGAATAATTATTGTAATATCAATGCCAGTTTCCAAAGTGGTTTTGTCTCCCTCCACTTAACTGTCATCTTCGTAGAGGAAGGAGGTGTTTTAACAATATCTTAACAGCAGAATATTTTAAAGGACAATCAATAAATAGAAATATTGATTGAACAGTGTCCCTTTAGCTGGTACACTGTTGTCTTTCTATCATGTTCTTAATAAAAAATCATGGTACTAAGAAGAATCTATTTGAATAGGTTAGAACTATTACCATGTTGTTTATACATACATGTACATATCTATCTATTGATCGATCTATCTATCTATCTATATCTCTATCCTCTAAACTAAGCAAGTGTTCTACAATAATTATTTATTTGGCTCAAAGATGCTGTAATATAAGATGAATTGAATTTCATTCTGTTCAAGATCTCACTGAATATTTCTGAATACACTTCAACTGTTCAAAGATGGTACAATAATGTTTTATTAAAACACTGATCAGAAAAAATGTATTTCAATTCCATATGATCCATTTAATTCCCTCAGAGCTGTAAAATACTAAACCTTAGTGCCTTCAAACCTTTCAACATGATCCACTCAGAAGAAAATTGCATATTTGTATTAGTCTTTTTAGGATGAGGTATGAGAGTAAAAAGTGGGATTTGATGCAGTTGTTAGATGACATATGAGTCAAACACACAGCATACTTTATAAATAAACACTGAAAGTCATGCCTCTGTCTGATTGCACAGACTGTTAAATGAAATCTTCCTTCTTTGTAAGGAGACTTTTGGAAAACTTCAGTTTAAATGCTGGAAGGAATGGAAAGGAGGAAATAGTGTGTTTAGTGCCTGTGGAGGTTCATTCTTAGTGAAATGTAGGTCAGTCAGATTACACCATACAGTCTCAGCTGCTGTGTTTTGTCATCTGCCTGCAATAAGAAGAACCAACGCAGGTAGCAGTTATACTCAAGAAATGTATTTTTCTCCTAAGGAGAAAAGAGTGATTGATAGGAATGTAGCCACGATGAATTGGAGTCTAATGTTGATGCTGAGCTCTGAAAAGCAAGGAATTGTGAGTGATATAAGTCAGTGAAGGAATAGACAAATAACACAGATTTTTTTTTCTTCTCAAAATATCCTGCATCAGAAAACTTATTTTCTTTAACTTAGAGAAAAATACAAAAGGATCAGGAGGTAAAAAACTGAACTTGAAAAAACAAGGAAACAACCCTTCCTTTCCCAACACAATTTCTGCTTCTGAATGTTCAGTCTCTCACATGCCATGAGAGCATTGGGCTCTGATGCTGTCAGGCTCTGACCAATACCCACATGCAACATCTTTCTTCTCTCTGAGGTTCACTGGTAATTTTCCTCAGTAAAGTGGGTGGACACCACCACAGGAGACACAGCAGCTGATAGGTGCTATTTTATATTGTGCTATCTTAGGTGTGATATTTCCCATCAGCAAAAGCATTTAACTCATAAATTAGAATGGCTGTTATTAAAATGTTTCTGAAATTATATCAGAGCTAATTAATTTGTGATTATAGTTACTGAGGATGTAGTTGTCTTTTTCTGTATTGAATGCTGTCATTTTTCCTTAAACCTGACAGTTACATGTGTTGAACCTTAATACATAGTTTATTTATGACTCTTTAGGGATTTTGTTTTTTTAAATGAGTGGGAGGTTGTATGTGCACTAGCTAATAAAAGTAACTTCTTGAGAGCCACTCAGAATTTTTGGACTCTCACAAGATTCACTTGATTTTTCTCACATGTCTTTCTGCAAGTCAAATATATAATTTTGGTTATAATCATTCAAGAAGAGTTCAGCAGCTGAATCTGTGTTTAAAAAGGTAAGGTGCTTGCTATATTCCTCCCAACAGTGTGGGAAAGGCTGATGCTTATCTCTGGGAAGGAATTTAAATGGTGTTCACGTGGGTTCACATGAGCCTAGAGAAGTCTGAAGGAGGGAGATACTGGACATAGTGAAATCTGTGGTGCAGGTGGAAGGGAATGTGTTGCCAGAGATGGTGCTGAATATTTTTACAGTAAACTGATGGGTAAGGAAGAGCTCAGGAGGGACTGACTTTCAAGAGGAGAGAGCTTGCAGTGGTGTGAGATGTTTTCTAAGGCTCAGGTTGGGCAGTTAGTGCTTTCAGTAAGTCCATGGCTCTACAGCCACCAGTGATACCTCACAGACCTTCTCCGGATTTTCACAGGGTATCCCGTGCTCTGTCTTCATTAATGACAGCAAATCCTGTGTCACAGGCAAGCAGGCTGGCTTGGTTAAAGGCTATGTTTAACGGTATGATTTCACCTCCACTTTTGCTGCAGCCTTCCTGGGAACAGGGAGCAGTGCACCTGTCTGGCATCTCTGCTGACAAATGATTCTCCCCTCGGCAGCTTTGCTTTCCCTGCTCCTGCCCCCTTGGGAAAGCAGCGGAAGGAGTCAGCCTTACCCAGAGCCCTCTGCTGGTACTCTGTACCTGCCCTTGTTGGCTGCTCACGTGGGCTGGGGGCAAGAGGACTGACGGGTTCCTGAAGCCAGACTCAATGTCAGGCTTCTCTTCCATCCCCCTCAGTGCAGGCAAGCTTCAGGGGTGTCCTGGTTTAGGGCAAAATTTGGGAGAGAACCCTCCCAAACTGGATCCTCAGGAAGCAAGCCCAAAACAGCCCCCCCTCTCAGTTGGTTTGGGAATAAACTTCCTCTGAGAAAAGTGGAAAAAACTATTTATTTGACAAACAAAAACCCTCAAGCATTAACAATTGAATAATATGAAACAATAAAACCTCTCACCGCTCCACAATGGATGGCCAGAATGAAAGTGTCCTTGCCGGGGTGTAACTCGGCTCTCTTTCTCTCAGTCTCTCTCTCAGGGGAAGCCAGGCCCCGCTGGGCCGCAGGTGCGCGCTCCCGGTGCCTCTCTGGGCTTTTCAGTCCAGGACAGATTTTCAGTCCCAATGAAAAGGCAAAGACTCTGTCCAGGAACTTTCTCTGTTTTAATTAGCCAAAAACCAATTAAAAAGGAAAAAGGAAAAGAAAAAAAACTCTGTCTGTCTGTCCAAAGACAGCACCGTCCGAGCAAGGGAAAAAGGAATGTGGAGGAGTCAGAGCAGTCTCTCCAAACAAACTGCGCGCTCCTTCCCTTTCTGCTCTAACCTTAAAGGTCCAGGACATAATATCTACACAAAAAGGGCAGACAATTTTGGGATACAAGCATCATAAAGTCACCCTAGGACAAGGGGCCACCACTGCTCCTCACAAGTGTTCGGGTGTTGCACAAGGGGCATGACACTTGGCAGCTGTCTCAATGGAAACAAAAAGGGGCTTCCTGCTGCAAACAGATGTGTGTTCACACAAGCACCTCATGATGGTACCAATTCATATCACAGGAAATTCCCAGGCTTGCTCTTGAAACGGACAGTTCTAAAGGAGAAAATTATGCTATCAAGTCTGTGTGTTACCTCCGGGGACTGGAACAAGTTATTCATTCATTAGACCTTTATGAGATTGATTATTCATCTGCTAGAGTGTCTAGGAGTGCAAATGCCTATTTACTTAGTTGGTGTCTCAAGGTATTAAAACTCTGTAACAACACAGTTACAGGGAACTTAATGGTCTTATAAGCTTTACTAGTAACAAAAATATGTTTCAATTCTTTCTTTCCTTTTGCATATCATGGAATTCATTGGAGATACAACTGAACAGAGGTTTTCACAGATTGTAAAGGTAAAGGGACTCAAACTATCAGGAAACCCATATTAGTTGCAGATTATTTGGTAACATTTCTGATGGATTACTCCCCAGTCCAGGATCTTTTCTTGAAAGGGTTTTTCCTTGTTTCTAACCTAAATCTTCCTTATTGTGGCCTATGTTCATTGTTTCCTGTCCTGCCTGTAGTGGGCATGAAGAACCAATTTTCTTTTATGCCCTCACCTGAGTCTTCCTGTATTGGGAGAAGCAGAAGGATCCTTTCATTTCTCTTGCAATCTGTTCTTATGTGTCTCCAGGCAGAATTTGCCTTTCTTACAGCAGAGTGAAACTCAATGGCAATCTTTTATGAGTCTTATACCCTTTTTCTATTGTTTTCTTGCCTGGGCACTAGTTTTCCATACTGGTGTTACATAGACACTCAGGGAGAGTGATTGTTGGTAAATAAAAAAAAATTCTGAGGATCTTATCATAGAGGGGGATCAAATCTCCTCAGCAAAAGAGTTGGTGTTTGTCTGGTGGTGACTGGAGTCTCTGCTGTAAGGGCACTTGCAGCAGCATTTTCAGCTGCATGAGGTGAGCCCCTGCTCTGCTCACCTCTTGTAATCCAGGCACCATCCAGTGCTTGTTTAAGTCATTGCTACTTATATATCTTAATCACACAAAAAACTCCTCTTAAATATCTTACCTGCACATCAAATGCAGTCCCGCCTGACCATTTATGCAGGAACAATTTGTACTGATTACTTAAAATGTCTTATTTACCCAAAATTCTGCAGCAGCAACCAATAAGAGCAGCCTTTGGGACACAGGGTGTTAACACAACCAGCTATACAAACTGGACTAGGCACAGCATGACCTGGGAGGAGGGAGTCATTTCCAGAAGTGAAAATTCCTACCAGGAAGCCTCCTGTAACTCTTGTAACTAATAAAATGGGAAGTCTTTAAAATATTTTTCTTTGGAAAACTAATATTTAATGTTTTGTGCATTTTGTGGTTAAGGTAATGCCATCTGGAAAAAAAAAAAAGATGTTTCTTTTTAAAGTGATACATATTATGCAATTTCTAACTTTTCAGGTGGACTACATAAATTCGTTTCTTTCTGTTTGAACAGAGGTATGATGACAGTTCATTTTCCCTTGATATTCCTTTGCAGAAGCCATAATTCCCTTCCTTGCTCCCCCACTGAACCCCTTGTTTTTTCTCTGGGCAGAAGGGGAGAGTAGGAGGCTTAATGGTGCAGTGGAATCTTCTCTGAATATCAGAACCAAAAAGGGTCATCTGGCTGTAGGCCTTGGTGCTCCTCAATTTGAATCTTTTCTGCAGCAACTAAACATTCTAACCAAAGTGAGAGTTTTCCATCCAGAAGGGTTCCTAGTCACAAAAATTTTCTTTTCATATTTATCTTGGAGTCCTGACACTCCAGGAACTGAGGCAGACTTTAAAATTTCACATAATCAGCAGAGAATGACCTGACGTGTGATTCCTTTTCAGGCTCTGGGTATCTCCCACTGGCACTGGCATCAAACTGACTTAGTGAGCAAGGCATGTACCTTGAAGCACCTGGTAGAATCTCTGCTGTGCAGAAGTAGTTCACTGGTTCACTGAAGTTTGATTATTTGTTATTTGCTAATTTTTTTTTTAAAGGAATGTGAACATGGAAACTTTGATATGATAATATGATGAAAATAAAACACGACTTAGATATGGATTCAATACCTTAGAAATAAGGTACAGGAGAAAAAGGTTAAATGTTTCAAATATTCTGTGGAAAGAAGAGTGAATTTTGGTTTTCTGGTCTGTCCTGAAGGATTTGCTGTGATAGCTAAGGATTTATTGATTGAATCTGCATCATTCAAAGAAGCAAATTAGGGCTTTGCTGTCAGATTATGAGAGTACCATGCTGTGATTTGATCTGTTTAAGCAAGAAAACGTCTTTTTTTTACAGTCTTTTCTTATTTATTTTACTCCTGATGCACAGGAGTAGTCTTCCCACCGTGTTTACAGCAGTGCTTCAACACATTCATTGCTCAAATTATAGAAAGAGATCGATTATAATGGATGTGCTTACTTCACTTGTGCTGTAGACAAATTACAAGTTTATAGAAGAGACTCTGTCTTGATTTCTGCTAGCCAGATTTGAGCACTAGTTGAAATCCCTGGAAATGTTAGTGACTAGGTGTTGTGTGGGCAAGTGGTGGACCATGGCTCTGGTGGTCAAAACGTGTGGGTCCTGATTCTGCCCTCAGCTGGACTGGTGTGGCACCATGTTATGGCTTCAGCAGGGAATCCTCAGCAGAAAATGTTGGTGTCAAACCACTATACTAGGCAACTTGAAATGTTATGAGAGAGAAAGTATATTGGAGTGAATGGAGGAAGTCTATTACAGTAAAATAGAGCCTGTTCTTACAGATGATATCAAATTCACTTGGCTTTGTTTCTTATTAGTGCAACCAAGACTATGGCCTATGCTGTATATAAGTAAATTTATAGGCAGTGAAAAATAGCCCTGTCGCAGAATTTAAAATATTAAAATATTTATTTATATTTAAAATAAAACATTTTAAATTGACAAGGGTTAAAGGAAAAACCATTAGAGCTGAATAAGTGCTTGAGAACGTAGTCTATACCTCAATACACCTCCCAGGAAAATCAGTGCTCAAAATTGTTGAAAAATTATTGGTTTTCCCCACATTTGTTCTTAATGTTGAGAAGATTTTATCCTCAGGGGAGATGTTCCTTGGTGCTCAAAAAGCTGCCCTGGTAAATACTGGGAAGGCTGAAGGCATCACTTGATCCCTTGATCCAATGTGTGTACAACTGGGGAGAGGCTGTGGAGGCTATCCCAGACTGTCCTTCCAGTGTGCATAGTCCACACTATGGGGAGGCAGAGCAGCTCCAGGGCTACACACCAGCTGAGTTGCTCAGGTTCTCTAAGAGTACAGCTTGTAAAATGCTAGCAACCCCTCATGATTGTTTTCACAATTTGTTGTATAAAATACACAAATCACCAAAGCTTAGCAATGTGGGAGCCCAGCACTGGATGCTTTCTGATTTGTGCTACATCACTAGCAGTGCAACAACCAGTGTAGCTCTGAGATTAATGGTCTTAAGGTTATTTCTACCAATTGGAGATGTGAAATTAATGGTCTTAAGGTTATTTCTACCAATTGAAGATGTGACTCAGTGTGTTCAGATACATCTTGAGCGTGCAGTTCAAAATCTTTTTTATTTAACTGCGCACTTCCTCTGGTTTTGAGTTCCTCACTTTAGTGCATCACATCATATTCTCTGCTCCACTGTAAACTTAGAATAAAGTATTGGGGGGAAGCTGGTCAGTACCCAAAAAAATCATAGCGATATCCTACTGCGGGTGGCCTGGGGCCAGTTTGGAAGGTTGCATCTGGGAAATTCAAACAGTCAAGAAAAAAATATGAAACCTGCTTTCTGATGAACATCCTACCAGGAGAGCAGCTGGGGGAAACACTAGAAGGTTTTCTCTGGCTCTTTGTTTTTATAGCTCTTATCTTCTCGGCTCTGAATGTGCAAAGAGAAGCAACAGCACAGGAAAGAGACTTTTTCTGTGCATGCTAGGAGGCCACATTTGTATGCAGGGAGACTGCATTATTTCAGTCTGGTATATGTTTTTTGTCTCAAGAACTGTTTTCAGTTCAGGTAAGATTCTTCTTGAAGCTTGGATGGGTTTTTTTTCAGTTCAGTTCATCCAATCATAAAACTGCATTTCAGAATTACCTGTATGCAACTGCTACTGCAGGAATCAGCTCTCACTTGGGGCATTGTGAATATAACTGAGCTACTTCTTCAGCTGAGTACCCAACATTCAAAACTGAACTTGTGAACCTGGATGGACAGCAATATCCTCACTTATGTGTAAATTTCAATGTGTACAGTTGTACAAATAAAGAAAATAAGCTCACTCAACAGGGGAAGTGTGAGTCAGCAAAACAAACCAAGGCACTATGCTAAAACAGAACCAAAATATGTCTGATCCATTGCATTCCAAAGCCAGTTTTTCCAGCTTCTCTGAGTACTGGAGAATAGTGGAACCCATGGTGCCTTTCTGGCTTCTATTTATTTTAAAAGACCAGAGAGTAAATAATTACCTTTCTTTTCAATTAGGTTGACAGTACCTGAAAAGAAGCCATGACACTGCACATGGAATGTCTGCATCTAACAGACAGCTAACCATGGTGCTCAATACCTGATTACTAACAACTGAAGATCTTTGCTTATGTTCATGCTCTGTAGATGTGGCTTCTTCCATGCAGCTAAAAGCAGATGTTTTCACTGCTTTTCATTGGCATCTTTCTGCCTGTTCTGTACTTTCCTGTGGTATGTCAGCCACATGAAACTCTTCATTAGGTATTTGCAGTTTGTATTCTTTTAAGGGATGCTCTTCCATATGAGCATAAAGTCATACAAGTAAAAAAGATAGAAAATACTTTAAAAAACCTTATTATTTTATTCAAATTAATATATTTTTACTCAATATATTTTTTGCAATATCTGCTCAAGTATAGTACGGTGTTCTACATGCTGATGCATACACAGGTACATGATCCTTATCCTTGACCTTCAGATTTCTCTTTTTATATCACTATTAAACACCAATTTGTTACTAATGCATACTTTGCAATTAAAAGTTTATTGCTTTAAAAGCAAAGGCAGTTTCTTGCCTAGTCTTTAATTAATCTTTATTTTAGACACCTAAATATTTATAGTGACTTACTTCTTTTTTCATTATAAACACTGTAGTGCTTCAAAAAACTTTTATGTTTTTGAAGAGTTTTCACTTTAACAGCAATGGCTACTCGTAAAAAAAATTCAGCACCTGCCTCAATCCATAGACTGTGATGTTATTGCAGCTGTAGGCACAAAGATGTGAGGTTTAATGGTGGCAGATTGGCACAGAAAGGATCAGGTTTCCCTTCGGCCTCATTCTCCCTCAATGAAAAGCTGAACAAAATGCAGGTAAACTATTACTGTGCCTGCCAGACATAAGCAAAGTCCACCTAACTTCAGTGTATGCCAGCTGCACAGTTAAGGGAACAAAGAAATATTGGAGCTATTGCTTAACCTTCTGCCTGCATCAGCATTATTCATGCCAGAGAGCTCGGTGCTCTCCCAAAGGACAGCAGCAGGCAGTGGCAGGGGCAGTTTTGCCACACCAAGGCACGGAGTTTCCTGGCTCCTGTGCTTAGTGAAAGCCACTGTCCAGTGCCTGCACAGAGGGCTGGGTTATGTTTCCACCCTCGGCCCACCAAGTGACTGCACTGCAAACCACTTGGCCCAGTCTCCAAGAAAATATTTTAGACTATCTCAAATTTGCTGAACCCCTGCTTACCTTGCAGATTTTCCCAGTGGTGCCTGGACCTGAAATCATCGAGCCCTATTCAGTATGCAACCTTTCAGTTCCCCCAACTACCTAGTGCTTTTGGTAATGATGTAGCTGTAGATAGAATAGATTCCACTTCCTTATTTTAGAGACAAACCTACCCTGGAGCTGGATGGGAGGAACTGGCCAGCAGCAATTCCACAGCACACTTTCTCTGACCTTTTTCCAATCCATAGAGTCATTTTTTCTCTATTAGCTTTTTTTTTTCTTTTCTGGGATTCTGCCTCACATATTCTGCAGGAGGTTGCACTTAGTGATCAAAGAGGACCCATAGGAAGGTCTTAATCTGTAAGCAATGGAAACAACCATGGCTTTCCTTCTGGCACAAGGAAGGGTAAGGTGGACTTCAGTGTGCAAGTTAAATTAGAGAGACATCACTGTGCTTCTGCATGGTCAAATTGCCTTAAACAATGGGATCACCACGGTGTTCTGGGAAACACAGCAGGTAAAATTGCTAAGCGGATATGAGAAAAGTGAAATCTAAATTGCAGTACAAGCAAATGACCTGCTGCTATAAACTGTACCTTTACAGATTTGCTTACTGATTGCAACGTATTATTTGTTATGTGTATAAGCTGTAGATTGATCAAGATTATTTGTTTCCATTTATATCTTGTTGGAAAGCGATGGGAGATCACTGTTTGAATGAGGTAGATTACTGCCAGTCATTCTGATATGTGAAATGAGGAATTTGAATAAGCATTATTCTTGTTACTTTCAGCTGAGTTATTTAACTGAAACCATAGCTTAAAAGGTGGGATTTTTCACACTGTTTAACTGGAAATATTTAATGTAGCCAGAGATCTATACTGATGTTTGAATGGATGAAATATCATTTTAAGTATTGCAGTGTAGAGTAAGGATAGCATAACAGTATAATTGGTGCTCTGTGGTATGCATCAGGGATGTCAGCTGACCATATTAAGTGAAATCTTGCTCAACTTAATCATGTGAATGATTTCAAGGATGTCACTGTATGAGATTCTTATATAAAGCATGATCACTATTTTAGTATAAAAATGAAGTGGGGCTGTCCCCATAGATTCTTTTAACAAGATATGCATTCATTTATTCTAGTCCTGCAATAAAAATAGCTGATTAAATTGATACTATGTTAACGTTTTTCTCTTCCTAGTTTACCTATATCTCCTGTACAGCAAGCTCTCTGTGCAAATTGTAAGTCTGTGTTATGACTGTCCTGTTTTGCTTTGCTGGAGAGTGGTACTTTAATGATTGTCACTTCTGTGATGCTAGCAATAACTTTCAGCAATTCACAGTGAGACTTTTATTTTCAGTTGCCTTCTGATAGCATCACCATTTCATTAGCCTTCGCTTACTCCAGAGGCAGATCAGTTTATCAGCTAACAAAGGTTGAGTAAGCCTCATCTACGTGACATGTGGCAAGTGATGTCATTTCTCTGCCATTACCTGTTAGATGTGTCATCTGTGTAAGTCTGCAGTGATGCTACTTGCACAGCACCTAGGACAGCTGACATAAATTTTACTTCTAGCTGTACCCCTTTCGTTGCGAGCCCCAAGGCGGTGGCACAGCCTCTTTGTACTGGCACAATACTGCATCTCAAATAGTAAAGGATTTCGGTACCTCCTGTGGAGAGGAATGATAACTCTGGAAGCCTTTAATATTCCTGCTGTGCAGTAAGGCACAATAAGCATGCCAAATTGAGATGGGGCATGAGCTAGACAGTCTCCCAGAGATTCCCTGTTCTTAACCATTGCTGATCAGTGTCTACTGCATAGAGAAGAGACTATCACCCAGACAGTGTATCAGGGAAACAACCCTTGTTCTTTGCTATCTGCACAGTTTTCCCTAAATATCAGTCCAAGCTTGTCAAACAAGGACACCCTACTGACCACCACACTCATTTTTGTCCATCCCTCCCAAGGCAATGCTTACTCAGCAGTGGAATGTTCCTCACACACATCTTTGTGTTGCCCATGTCCTTATGAAACTAAGCTGAGGCAATTAAAAAAGTTTAAGCATTTAAGTATTGCTTCTTGACACACCATGGAAATCTTCAATAAAAAAATCAGCTTGGTCCAGGATAAGGTAGAAGAGTGTCTGCTGCCTCTAGAAGAAGAGCACATCACAGGCAGGTGGGAGATTTCTCTAGCAGAGCAGCCACAAGAAATCTCAGTGCATTAGGACATTTGGGACCACCTGAACAATCAGTTTCAAATTAAGGAGGAGACAGCTGGGAGGACTTGAGATCTTTTGCTCTCTTGTCATAGATACTGTGATATTGCCTGTCTCTCTAAATGAAATAACAATAGGAAAGCCTCAGGGCACACGTCTGCTTCCCCTCTCTTGGGGAGTATGCTTTGTTTTGCTCAGCATATTAGAGGTGGCAGATCCATTGTAATGCAATGTCAAAGGCCTTTGGGACTTAAAGCATCTTGTGTGTCTGGTATTGGAAGGGCAAAGAAAAAGCATTGACCCTTCCAGATGTGATCTTTTCGGGTGGTATGTATGCACTTAGGTTGACCAAGCTTAAAGAAAATTAAATAATTCAGATGATTGTCCAAACTTAGAGAAAATATAATTATTTTAATTGATTGTCTCCAAATCTTTTAATCGAAACTCCTTGAGGAATATGGCAACCTTGGCATTACAGATTACATGACGGTCCCAATAAACTTGTTTTCTTAAAATCTGACTCACTTCTGCTTTAACATTTGACAAAAATGTTTGTTAGATCCAAACAACTATTTGAGAAATACTTATTTGTGTGAGGAAGCACTTTGCCATGCTTATTTTTCTGTACTCACACACAAACAACAAATCCAGGTGCAAACTAGCATGGTAATTTTTTTCTGGTTGTTATTCAGTTATTTTTTACTCACCTGTGTCTTGCTGAAAGTTGTTTTCATCTGTTCAGCAAGTAGAAACCTTCTGCTTACTATGAGGTGGCCATTCATGAACAATGTCATTGTTCCTCCATCATAAGGCAGAAGTAGAAACAATTGTTAACAATGCATAGCCAATAGAAAACAGCTGACAAACCACCCACATGCTAAAAGTGCCTTGTCCAAACAATTCAATGCATAATTAACAAAAGTGTCTGCAGAAATCTACCCATTAACAATTTCCAAGTGGAAAACAGGGCTGGATAAAGCATTTGCAGACTATCTATACTGGATATAGTAGGACAGTAGGGTTGCATCCTCAAGCTCCCAGAGAACAGAATCAATCTTTGCCTATATAAGGGTTGCTCAGAGCAGTTCAGTTTAATTTAACTGAAAGTATGGGAAGGGTGAGTACAATGGAGGTGCAACAAACCCAGTCTGGACATTTTCACTGAAAACAAAGTTGCATAAATAAGTTGCCTGCTCCAAGGATCCAGTGGGTTGATCCTGGCCAGTGGCTAGGCACCCACCTGGCTGCTCTCTCAATCCCTCTGTTAGTGTGGATAACACATAATCACAGCATAGCTTGATTATATGCAGGTGCTTTTATTGAAGAGCTCTGGGAGTCAGGGATACAGACCCAAATCAGGCTCCGACATGAATTCGAAATGAACGTGCTTTTATACTCTTTTCGTTATATAACCACATGTTAATTATTAGACTGATATTGTTCTATTGTATACATTGATTCTACCTAAGCATGAATTACATTGAGCCCCCCAAACACTGCTTCTCATGATTCTTATCATTTCTCATGATTCTTGTTATGATTAAACAATAAAAGAATCATTACATTTATCATATGATGATTACGCAGATGCAAAACAAAGCTCAGCTTCCATTCCAGAACCTACTGACTCTGGTTCCTTTCTAGTTCTAACTTTCTTTCCATTCCCAGACCCAACCTTTTTCCATTCCCCCCCGCGGATCTATTCCCATGATTTTAGAAGCATTTTAACCCTATGTTATCGTCTCTCCTCAGAAGAGGAGCTCAAAAATCACAGGTCTCAGAATGAATTAGATTATTTACCAATTGTTGTCACAGAGAAAGCAAACTCAGCTTGGGGTCTTGAATACCCTGCACTAGACCAACACAAGCCTGCTAGGTGAAATACCAATCAACCTGAGTGGTGACCTTTTTAGAGTGGGCAAGTGTTGGAGTAAGTACATGTTTGCATAGGAAAGACTTTTTGCTTGGACAGAATAATGATTTCATGTTAATTGAGGTAACCTTTGAACGAACATATGTGGACACACTGATTTGTATGTAAACCCCATTTGTTTCCCACCAGTTTCAAACAGCTACCATTTCTCTGTATAGAGGATGAATTTCAAGAGCAGTCATTGCTCCAGTGCAGATAGTTAGAAGTAGCTTTTTCTGTAATATCTCTTGAGTCTGGTTTCCCTCTTTTGTGCAAGGCTCTTAGGAATTGTTCCAGCTAGTGTGCAAGAAAATTTTTGAGGGCAGAGAATTGTGAGTTTCACTGTTACTTTTGTACAACTTCACATTCTAGTGTAATTAGAATAAATGAAGAGTCTTATTTTCAGAGTTCTTTACAAGAACATCCATAGTTTAAGAAATAAAAAATTAATACAATGATAATTGTAATAACCCGCTGTACAGACCTGTGATAATCTTTTAGTGTTTTGGAATTTTGCATAAATGAGTAACTAAAAATGTCTACATGAGGTCAGACAGGTCTGTCTACCTAAGACAGTATCCCACCTACAAGAGCAGCCAAAATACCAAGTTAGCTTAGCCTAGCATGACATATTCAGCTTTCAGGGTATTTAACACTTTAAGAAGCCATGCAAATGTTTTTTGTCCTGAACAGACATTGAGTAACGACTGTGAAAGTACTAGAAGAAAATTCTCCTCAGGTTTCTGGATCACTTCCCAGGGACTGGGGTCACACCGGGCTATGCCCCATCCCTCCTCCCACCTCCTGGTTTTCAATTAAAAATAACATGGGTAGGTAGCAGAAGGGAACAGTGATAGCAACCAGAGTTAGTGATCTGGGCAACCAAGAGTTGTGGGGCCAGACATGTCCCACAATTTAGTTGCCACCTGCACAACTAGAGATCTAGTCAGCCAGAGTCAGTCAGAACATTTCCATCACAGTCTTCTAAAAGCGTTTCCTAACCATGGCTTTTTATCTGATCAGATGCATCAGCCATGGTGGAAGTCACAAGCCCTTCACTTGTAGCATGAGAGCCCCAGGGCAGTCTTTAAGAGATCTGCATCAGATGAAGAGAAGATGGACACAGAGTTCAAGCAACCTTGTTTATTCACTAAAATAATGGTGCTTTATCACCACAATAAACAGAAAGTGACAATTCCATACATCCTATATCTATGCATTTGTCTGGAAAATCTCTATGCCTCCCATCATGAGACACATGAAACAGTTAAGATGAAGACCACTAACTACACAAGGATGACTATTTCCTTCTTTTTTGAGGGGAGAAAATTCAGTATCATTTCTTATTTCTATAAAATGAGAGTTTTGTTTACCAATCCCTTTAGTCTTCAGTAGTAGTTGGATACTTGGATACCAGACTTGAGGCTCCTCAGAAAATCCTAGCCTAAAGCCTGCTTGCCTAAGTAGGCTGCACTATTGGAACTTAAAATGGTACATAAGCCCCTCTGTAGATATGTTTATAGAAATCTAAAATCAGATATTTGCACTAATGCTGTCTAACATCGGCATGTAGCAAGAGACGACGAAGAATTCAGAAAAAGAGCAAAATTGATGAGAAGAATTGCAACAGCTGTCTTTAAACCAGACCAAAGGACAGCCTCCCTTGGTATCACCCCAAAGCATGTTGTAATGCTTCTTAATCTGCAGGTTTATACCATGCAGCTTTGGGTAAAACACAGACTAGTACTGGTCAATGTTTCTTTTACCACTACAGTGACTTGCTTTTTGAAGCCCACACATGTTTGCGGCTTCCCACCACATCCTGTGGCAAGAAGTTCCACCCTTTAATTACGACCCTTGTGGCAAGCATCCTTTCTTGTGTTTCATGTTTTAAACTTGCTAACTGCTCATTTTATTGTGACTGATTCCTTTGCTATGCATTAAAGTGAAAACCATTCTTTATGCACTTTCTCATTACTGTTCATGATTGTCCTGGGGCTCTGTCACAGTCCTTTTCCTCATTTGTCCCTCTTCCATATGAAAATCCTAAAGCCTTTCTTTTTTCTTTCCTAGTACAGAAACTATTAAATACCTTTGATCATCCTGTCTCCCTTTTCTTTATCCTTCTATTGCTATCCTGTCATTTTTGAGATGAGATGAGTGGAACCATATTAAAAAATCAAAATGTTAGGTTGGCAATGGATTTCTTTGGCAGCATTATCGCCTTTCTTCTGCTGTTTTCTGTTCTATTCCTAACATTTCCTAATATACTTTTTTTTTTTGACAATTGATGAGGATTTAGGTGACATTTTCATATGGCTGTCTCCAAGCTCTCTGTCCCAACTAGTAGCTAATTTCACTGTGTGTTTATAGATTTCCAAGGGTACAGGTAGGAGAGCTTAGTCATTTAGCCTTGAAAACACAGCTAAATTACAAGAAGGGTTGGGCCATAAAGGGGAGATTGTTGATAGAATTTTATACTGGCTCAGTTCTACTGTCAAATTTTATTCTTCTAGGTTTTGTTATACCAGAGGTTTCTCTCATGTATGTGAGGCAGTGTGAATGTTTGCCACAGACCTCACCTTTTTAGTGGGTTGTTGATTATTTTAACAGGACATTAATTCTAAAGAAAACTCATTCAGGAAAGAGTTCATTCAATGACTTTTAGAGAGGGTTTTGCTAATTTTGCCACTGTAAGGCATATCCTGACCAAAACCAAGGGAATCCAAACAAATGCATAATCCTCTGCAGTACTGACTTGATGGAGATTTTATCCCATAGCCTTCAATATCAGGTAGAGATCCATAGCACTTCTATCTTTTTCATAGCTGAAATGTGCTATCATAATGATTGCTAAAATGGAGTTCTGGAGCTTAATGAAATCTGGAATTAAATAAATCACTTCAGGACTGTAAAAACCTAGCTGTGAAAGAACTTTAAATGCTTGTTTCTAAAAGAGTGCTGACAGAATAAATATATTGCTGCAAGTCGATCAGTCGCATTGCTGACTTCAAAAATATTGCTATGTTGTATTTCAGTGATTGCTGTCAAAAATTCCTTAATGGGCCAAAGACACCTCAGTATCATATCACAAGCAGAGATTTTTAAATGAGGTTTTTAGCTGTCTCCTTTCATGGAGTGGGACTCATTTGACTTTGTCCTTGTTACCATAAGCTTTTGTTTTCAAATTCATGGCTGCACTACTGTACAGAAGGTAGAGATCTATAAAGTTTTCCTGTTAATGCAGTTTTCTTTGAGCAACATTTCTGCTCCTTACTAATTCTGTTTTGTGTTATAGGCAGAGTTTTATTAGTATGGATTTTGTATCTCCATTCCAGTCTAAGTCCTGGGGATCTTGCAAAGATTGACAATGGAAACACTATTTCATAGCTGTGGTGGGCTGACTTTGGCCAGCAGCCAGGCATGCATCCATCTTGTCTCTCACTTCCTCTTCTCAGCAGAACAGGGGAGAAAATATGATGTAAAATCTTACATATTGGAATAAAGACAAGAAGATAATTCACTGATTGACATCACAGGCAAAAAAAAAAAAAAACAACCCAGGCACAACTTGAGGAAAATTAATTTAATTTTTTGCCAATTAAAAATGGCATAGGAAAGTGAGAAACAAAGACAACACTAAACCCACTTTCCCTCTAACACTTCTTTTTCATCGGCTCAACTCCACTCCTTAATTCCCAACTTCCCAGGCCCCTTCCACCACAGCCTCCTTAGATGGAAGCACTCATCCCAGTCTTTCATTTTCATTTTGATTTGGAGAGTTAAGAGGGCTTCTTGATACAGTCAACTCCCCTGTCTGTTAAGGACATTTGGAAATTACAAAGCTAGACTTCAGTGTAGGATAATGTTTGAGTACAAAGGGATAGTCTCAGCTACTAGACCACAAATTAGGAGGCCAAATACATTAACTAGTCCAAAAGATAGCAAATGAACTTTTAGTCATTTGTTTTAAAGGCATTTAGGGACACGATTTTCTGTGCTTGTTTTGGAAAGTAATTTACTCCAGTATATGTTTTTTTAAAAAAGAAAGAAGTCAGAGTTCTTTCATTTTCACTTTCTCTGTCAACTCTAAGAGTTTGGAAATGTAGGTATGCAAGATAATAAGTTATATAATTACTCTTCTCATTGTTCTGACTCCCTATGAACTCTAAGCAATTTGATCTGAGCAGTTCAACTTCTGGAAGCCCATAAGATCCCTACAAATCCGAGGGGGAATAAAAACATATTTTATGAATTAATAACCTCATAAAATGGGAAAGCAATCTATGTTGGAGAAGTTTTGGTTTAGTATCTGATAGGTGACAAAATTACTAAATCCTTGATTCTTTTCCTTTTCAGAGCATACTCAACACTTTTAGATATCTTGAGACTGCAAAAACTGACCACCAGCAGCAGGTTTTTTAATATCACTGCTCTTCTGACAAGTAAGTTCTTCATTCTCAGATTTTTTTTTTCTCTTTGGTATTCCTGACTTGTATTTTATTCTTGTATTTATCACATGGACTATCACATTCATTTTCTGGGCCAAGTAAACGTGAGTGCAAATTGAATAGTATGGAGCTGCTCTTAAATTTCCCAGCTAGAATGAAACCTATCAATATTACAAATAGAGCTGAGATAAAGCACTGACTCACCTAATTATCCCAACTTGTAGAGCCAACGGAATTGTGGTCATATCTCTGGATGTTTGGGGAAACCTTTCTCCCAGTAAAATATTTTCTGGATATAAAATTAAATTATTTAAATATTTGTATGTTCTTGCTGGACTTAGGGAAAGGAATGTCAAAGAATTGGAAGCTGCTGGAAATAATAGTGTCTGAGGATAGCCTCTACAGTTAGAGGAAAGAGTGGTGGAAGAACTGGGAAGGATTGGGAAAAGCAGAGAGGGAAAAATATTTGCATTGGAATGAGGAGGAAGAGGATCCTTACTAAGAGGAATAGAAAAGAAAGTTCCTTTCTGTTCAAGACTTCTGAGGAAGCGCTTCAGACCTTATTAAAGATTTAGTTTTCCCGTGCATAAAGTTTAACTTTCATAAGAGACTGCATTTTAAAACACAAATTTATTCTAAACAATGAAGTTCACTTATCCTAACTTCTTAAGTGAGAGATCTTATACACCCAGAGACTGCTGCTCCAAAATATCAATGGAGATTCTCACAGCACTACTAAACTTCATCTTTCTTTCTAGTTTCATAAAATTACTGTAAATACTATGTTATTTTCTACTTCTTGGAATATATTTCACTTATTTCACTTCAGTGTATCCAGTAGATTTTGTGAAATGCAGTGCCTGGTTACAGGCTGGTTCAGTTTTGACAATCATGTTTTATTACTCTGTAGATGATTGATATTGAAATTTTAGGACTTTATTTCTTTTTTGCCACTGCATATTTCTGAGATAAAGAAGAAAATACATTTCATTTAGTTCATACAATATCAAATATTTCATGACCTTTTATATCATAATTAAGCATGTTTAGCTACCAGCTGTCTCAAAAAAAGTCTCCTGACGTATTACTTCTTATAAATGAAGAAAAAGTGATATAAAGAATATGAACTATTTAATAACTGCCCATGGGAATAAAAATCTTTGGATTTATATTTATAAAAACAACTTCCTTCTTTCTTATTGCTTGTTTGGTTGCTTTTCAGGCATTTTAGCTGTAAGCACACAGCCAAACTTTTGAGTCTTATTTGGGGTCTTAAAGACTCCCAGGGTCATGGCTTCTATTTCTCCCTTCCGAGGAAGCAGAAGTCCCGAATATATCACGAGTTACTGAGTGATCCACCTGTCTGCACTTCTGTGTGGTTCACTCTCCTGTTTGGGGCAGAACACGTCTGAGACGTGGATAACAAATACAAGCCTCCATATCTACTTAAGTCACCATTCAGTTGTACCTTGCTAAGAGGACAGACAGGCTAGAGCCAGCAGCTTCCATTCTTCTTGGGTTGGTCTGTGAGATGCACTTTGGAAGCTCTGTCCTGTTTACCATGAAAAGCAGACCGTGAGGAAGATGAGGCTGTTCGACACAATGAATCCAAGTTTAATAATTGAATCACTGAATCTCTGTGGCATTAAGCATGTCAGCACTGTGCACAAAACTGATTTATTGCTTCATCAACCCAGGAAATAAATAATAAATTGTGAGTCAATCTGAATGGGGAAAACGGAGGGTTTAATTTGGAGATGAAGCAGGGGGCAAGTTCCAAGGAAGAGGCTCCATTTCTGCTTAGACAAATTAATTTCTTTTCATTAACAACATTGTGTTTTGAGGCAAATGCTACAAAAGCAAAGGAGAAGGATAGGTATACACCCACAGGTGAAATAGTGGTGGTTGTATCTCCTTTTATTTTGTAGAAAAGCATTGTAATAGTCGCAGGGTAAATCCCCTCTTCTACTAAATAATATTGGAACACAAATCCCTCTCCTCTGATCACAGTACCTATCAGCTTCCTTGGTTCTACAGTATCCCCAGCAAAGTATTTATTCGAGTTTACTTCAAACTAGTCAGTGTTCTCATAGAACATTCTGCCTACACTCTGTCCATGGAGCAGGTGCTAAATGAAAATGTCATAGAAAATACTTGCTAAGGGGAGTCATAATTGAGGGAGAGTTTTTGCCGAAGATTTCAACAAGGTTCACAATTAGATGTTTTCAGTACTTTGCAGACAACCTGGAAGCCAACGGAATATCCTTGTCAATGAAATTTGCAAATGATATCAACAATCCTGACCACTTGCTCTATCAAGCAAGCTGGGTTGCTTGGTAACCTCAGCCCATCTGTGTATAGCAACACACAATTTAGGGCTGAAGACTACTAGCTTCATCAAGAGAAAGAGGAATTGTGTTCTAAGGGGTCCTAATCTTTGAGGGAAATATTTCAGGGATCACAGCAGATAAGCAACTTCACTGAAAAAATTGATAATGTAGAACAGGGGTTGTTGATTTGGTTGTGAGTCTGATGAGACTGATACCAGAAGGCTGTGTTTTGGTGCCTCTGCTTTAAGAAAGAGGCTGCTTTCTTTACAGGTGCCTCTGCTGTAAAAAACATAGAGGCTCAGAAGAAATTATGTCTTTCTTCTGTGCATTTACTTTGTAGTTAGTTTTCTGGAAAAGGGTTTGTTCCCCTCAGTTGGTATTATTAAAATGTTCTGGCTTTCTGCCAAAGTGTAGCAGTAATTAATATGGTGGTTGACCTTGCTAGTTGGATAATCTAGACTGGGAAGTACAGTATTACCCAAAAAGAAAAAAGTGGGTAACCTCCTTTTACATCATCTTCTCCCTGCTTACTGTATTGTTGACTGGCAGCATAATTCCTGTAGTCAAAATAATGATGGGAGAAAAGTCTTTGATCACTATAATCAGTCCTGTTCCACTGCTGTTAAAATATCATACGACAGATTATTTTGACTGCTACTTTCTTTACATTAGGTACTTATAGTAGCAAAAGTGGACCTATATTCGTCGCATTTAGAGAATTACATAAAAGTTCCTGACGTATTTATTCAAATTCTTGATATTTGCTTTTTGTTTTCTTAGAAACCAATGAATGGCATTTCACATTTTTATGTTTATTTATTTATTAGATATATTAAGATGATTTATTAGTCAAATGAGCCGTTCTTACAAAGTAAACAGATCAGTGTGGTTTCTCTGTGCAAGATTTTAGAATTAGCAGATTTCAGTCTCTGCCATGGAGCTTTTCCCTACAGCAGAAAGGAAGATATTCTGCCTTTATCAGCTCTCAAGAGATAGCTCTGCATGAACTAGATATTGCATAAAGCTAACCTGAATAAAGTGAAGAAAATACCTTCTCTGAACATGCAGACGAAGCTACAGATATCAAACTTGGACTAAACACTTCTGTCAGAGGCTGTTTTCTCCAATCATTTAAACTCTCCCAGCTCAGAGGTTTGATGGTCAGCAAATATTTACCAACAGACACATAATACTTGAATACTGCATGTTATTTAATGTAAATACAGATATTGAATTTAAGAAGTTTGGCAGTACTTTGTTAAAAATTAATTTTTAATTTTAAATTATCTTGTTTGAAGTGAAGGGATAATTCAAAATAAAAAGACATATTTAAATTGAAAAAATGCACCTATTAAAAAAAATACAAACAGCAGTTTCAGCAAAACCCATTCTTGTATTAAAAAAATACGCATGACTTCCTATGCAGGCTGGCTGCAGTACAATGGAAAATGAAGCAAGCAGCTCTACTTGTCATGGCTATTTGGAAACCCTTGAGGTGTTAAAAAAGTGAAATAGTGGCTTGCCTAAGGCAACAACTGTGCTAAACTTAGATGTTGATTTGTTTATTTAATAAGCATAACAAAAAGGCAAAATACTAAATTAATTATCTTAGTGAAAATAAACAGAATTATTACCATAAAGAAAACCAATATTATTTTTTATGTAGGGAATTTCAGAACCAGATTGAATGGACACTGAGATATAAAGGGAACATATATTTTTTGTTTCAGCTTTTAAAGACAAGATAGCATCCAGGCAAATATATTTGAGTTCTGTTTGATAGTTATACGATATGAAGAAAAAGGAAGCTAAATGTGTATTTGATCTTTCTTTTTTCCTAGAAATGCACCTTGAGTCTTAGGCACTACTCCAGCTCCCTAATGTAAAATTCTGTTCAAATCAGTGTAATGGATTTACTTTCAGATATTTTTTCTCAGATTTCTAGCAGAATTTCTGCAGCAGAAGCCAAATGGTACCAAATTCTTTGTTGTAGAAAAAGGCACAGAAAATTCAGAGGCGTGTGGAAAGACTATAAATAAAAAACATTAGCCTCTGACCCAACAATTGCCCAGAAACAAGTGCAATTATGTAGACAAATGGTGCTGATCACAATCTTCTTTCCCCACAGTGTGGCAATTGCTCCGCATAGAGCAACGCTGAATAGATAGTTGTGCTTTTGACATCAGCAGGATAGAATATTCCTGCCCACAGTGAGATAGAGCAGTCATTGACTGGGCTGACAGCTGTAACAAATAAAGATCTTGGCTCAACAGGAGATGTTGAGCACCTGTGACACTTGTCTTTGCTAATTCAGGTTTTTGCAGTTGAATGCAAGAGTGAATATGAAGGGTCGCAGTCACCTGGTTGGGGGTGGTGGGCAGCAGAGGGGATGTCTGAACGAGAAAGTCAGTTTTAGGGAGCCTTTAATCAGACAAGAAATGCCAGGAGCACCAGACACAAAAAAAACCAAAAATTCAGATTTCAACTTGTATTCAGGTATTACCTGTTCCCTCAAGATTTTGTGCTGGAGCAGGCATTGCCTGCCTTTGCCACCTGATGCTGAACCCACAGGCAGCACCTTCACTCCCTGCAGCAGTAGAAGCTCTTTGCAGCCCTCACTTCCTCCCTGTGTCTGTGCCCCAGGCCTGATCCTGATCCCTGAAGGGGACCCTTTGAGGGGACCCTTGTGTAATTCCCACTTTGAGGGGACACTCTGCAGGGCTGTTTGTGGCAACAGGAGGAGTTAAGTGGGCAGGTCATGCTGAGGTATTGGGTGCCATACTCAATATGCTCTCATCCTCATGGATTCCTTGAAAACCCCATGCACACACGTCTATTTAACTTCTGGCACCTGATGGAGGGTCCTCAGTTTAGTCA
The DNA here is from genome assembly GCA_013400495.1 of Nicator chloris. Taxonomy (NCBI): domain Eukaryota; kingdom Metazoa; phylum Chordata; class Aves; order Passeriformes; family Pycnonotidae; genus Nicator; species Nicator chloris. The sequence continues at coordinate 24,849 of WAAE01015003.1, forward strand.
TGCCATCATCTCACACTCTTCCAGCAAACACAGAGGAGGAGTACTTGCAGGGCAAGACCTTGAGGGGTTCTGGTCCTTTTAAGGGCTGAGTGAGCCTCCCAACATGTTCAGTTTCTTTATGCTGTTGGCCAAAAGCAACTGTTCTCCAGAGCTGGGAGCTTTGGCTAAGTGCCTAAACGTAGGCAGGACCACTATGAACTTCAGTGCTCATTCCTGGATATAAGGAGTGGCCCCAACTCCTCAGAGTGCACAGGCAGGCTGCTGCTCTGCTCCTGCTCTGCTCCTGCTCTCCAGCGGGCAGAGGCAGCTGAGCCTTCCAGGTCTGCGCCCTCCCCGCCTTGCTCCCGTGGGCACAAACCATGGATGGCCCAGCAGCAGCCCTTGCAGGGAGCACAGGAATCTGGGCTGAAAGCTCTGCAGGGTCAGCGTGCCTGTCCCAGCCCTCTGGCTGAAGAACAGTGCCGCAGCACTCACAACATTAAAAATAGAAGAAATCTCTGTCGCTGCAGCTGGGATCCCTGGGGCTATGGAGTATGTCTGTGACACCCTGCCCAAAGCAGCTCCTCCTGGGGCTCTGACAAAGGGCTGCAAATTCCTGACAGACCAAAGAATTAGGGGCAGAGAGTGAATGTTTAGCGTCTTTTTAAACAGGAGTGCCGCTTTTGAAGTGTAATTCCCCCATTCTGATAGGACAGGGCAGCTTCAGTCCAGCTTAAGAGCAGTTTGGCTGAATGTAGTCCTGTGTAGCTCAATGTGCATAGTATTTTTGTATTGTAGTAGCAACAACCAGTTAAAAGATAACACCTAGTAGGCAGATACAGACACATTATTTGCCTGTCTTGTCAGGGTAGAAATGAGCAAAAAGCCAGAAATACAGTTAATTAGGAACTAAGCCATATAATTATCCTAAGGAAATTGTCATTTTTTTTTCTCTAATGTTCTTACTATTCACTGAGATTTATAAATTGAATAGAAGAGCAAAGCATCTGTCTTCTTGCTTATCAACTTCATCAGGCTTGGGGAGCAGAGGGGAAAAAAGGAAAAGAAAATATGTAAGAGTATGAATTATTTTATGCTGCCATGTGGAGTTCAACTGGTTTAAAAAAATGGAGAAGATCTCCATTTCAATGCTATTTGTTTTATAATAGAAACTTTCCTTTTCTTCATCCTTCTACTTCCAGAAAGGTCTTATTCAGTGTATTCAATCCTAGCTGAATGGTCACTGTTATCCTACAAGAGAGACGTCCCTCCCTTTCCTGTCACTCCTGGATGTTGTGAATAGGGCTCTGTTTCTCTGAGGCTGAGATCCATCTGTGGGAAGGTGCACTGGGAGCAGCTGAGTATTGCCCTCCAGTCCTGGAGGTTAAGTGTGTCACCCCCGGGTGCTGCAAAAATTGTGGGAGGAGAGGGATGGGCAACCCCACCAGTTCTACTGGCTCTGCCCTACAGCTCTCAGCATCCTGACCACCCTTCCACTGCACTGCGCCATTAATTTAAATTAATTCAGTCTCTTTGATGAATAGTTCCCTAGATAGGTAATCTTTAGTTTTATATTAAATTTCTTAGTCTAAGCATTTAACATTTGTATTTGTATACACATTCCTCTTTGTGTAATCCTGACTATGACAAGGTATTGATGAAGTAACACATCTTGCAACATGAAGCAGTCAAAGGGCTGCTCAATCCAACCAAATTCTGACATTTCTAATCACAGTAATTGCATTTCATTTTCGTTTTGTCTTATGGGATTCAGGAGGAGTTCTTATGGAGTGAAGCTCAAGTCGGTGTGAACAATGCTCTGGGCTTTTTTCTGTGATATTGGGAGAGGACATGCAGGAAGGCTGTTGCCAATCCAGCCTGTGCTGTGAGGAAATAAGAGACTAATTAATCAGTATGAAGTGGAGACAGGACTCTACTTGGTGATTTCATTGGTTTGTGTTCTGAGACCTTTGGCTACACTGGATGGTTTGAGTCAGAGTAGAAAAAAGAGCAGCAAGCCCAACACTAGAGGAAGATTTGAGCTCTAGGAGGAAAGCACAGTCTCAGACCCCCTGGCAGACACATTTATGGAGAGATGGCCTGTACTGCAAGAAATAGCTGTGAGGGCATAAAGGGACTTTTTTTCTGCTTGTATTTTCATACTTCCTAAATTAAACTGTGCCTATGTGCCTTTACAAGCATCTCTCTCTTCACCTGCTTATAAAAACTCAGACCAGCTCCAAGTTCTTGCTATTAATAGGAAACAGTAAAGATATTTGCAGAAAAGAAACAAGAAAGACTTATTACCTGCAGGTAAAAGCTCAGAGGGAATAGGATATAAACAGCACAGAAGAAGTCTTTAGAGAGTCTACTTGCTAGTGCTTGGCATGCTTTTTCTCAGTGTCTGCAAAAGGAGATTTGGGACAAAGCTGAAAACACTCAAGAGACAGAGCAGAAGGTGCACATGTAACATCAGGGAACTCCTGTCAAAATTAGAAGAGTTTCTGAGGAAAAAGGAATAAGAATAGATAAATACTGTTTTGCAAAACAGCTACATCAGTTTAATTGTAGCCTTTCAAAACATCTAACCTCAAATAGACAAGGAGCCTCAGAGGTTTCAGACTGACGATTTGAAAATATGATAAGGTTGCAAACAATCTGTTAATTTAGGCTTAACTGTAGTCTTTTTATCCTTAATTATTGGCAATATTTTTCATGTACTGCCACAGAAAAGGACAGACTGGAGACTCCTAAAACGTGACTCTTGCAAGGCAGTGAGAGTGTATCACACATCAAAATGACCAGAAAGGGACTAGATCAGTCCCCAGCAAATTAAGAATGTGTGTTCACTATGCTTGTAATAATGATAGTATGTTTTATAGCATTACATTTTAGCAATTGTTATTTCAGTCTTATGGAGCAAAGAGTGCGATCACTGAGATTTAACTTTTAAATAGTGGATTTAATTGACACTGTTTGAAGAATATTCACAGCCCTTCAATAGTTGGTATTGTCTCTCCCCTTATCCTACATGATTGTTTTAATTTAAACTAGCTCCCTGCTTTGTGCACAGAATTATTGACAAAAATATGTCTTTCTTCAGCAAATGATTAGCTAAATCATCCTTTTATTTACAAGTAGCACTGTGCCCCTGTGCCCTAAATCTTGCTAGTTGGAAGAGTGGGAGGGGAAGCAATTTAATTAAGTTAACTTTATTGACACACTGGAGCTGTTGTTTAATAGCATGGCTCCTTGGAGTGCAGTGCAGGTAAATTGAATGAATGCCACAGAATATCACTTCCCTGCATTGCATATTTCAAACCTCTGCCAGGCAGTTTGGGATGAGCAGCCAATCAGGAAAAAGGTTTTTCCATCCTTGCTGGTGTGGCTGGCATTTCCCGTTACGCTCCGAACGCGGCGCCGAGTGTTACCCGTGCAGTCCTCGTTCCTCCTCGCAGTGTGTTGAGAGGGATAACTCTGGGACTGTGTGTTGTGCTCAGCTGCTGCATTGGGAAGGCACCTTTGTGGATTGGCTCTTCAGCCATGTATCCAAAAATGCCTTTTTATGAAGGAGGAAAAGTAGCGTGTGAGTGAATGAAAGTGCTGTGAGTAAACTATCTAATATTGAAACCTCGATACGCTCATTCTGCATGAGAAATCAGACTCCAGAAGGATAAGTGATATTTTCTGGAGCTGTGCTTTTAATTAAATACTTAGGAATAAAAAGAAAAATTGCAAAACTTCTTTGTTTAACAGCTTTTTGATAAAACAAAAGCTGCAAAGTCTTCCACTGTGTATACTGATATACAATTGTGCCTGGTACTATTTCAGTTACTGTTTCTGTTGTTAAAATCTTTGTGCTAATGTCTTATTGGTGTATAAAATGAGTACAACTGCTCCTCTGCAGCTGACTGGAACACACACCCTTTTCTGCACTGTTCTTCAACACTGCCCACCGCCTGATAAAAGACAGTATCGCAGTCTGTTGCACCTGTACTTTCAATCACTTCTTCTAAAAGTCAAGCCAGATATGTAGCTCTGCAATGTAACAGCAACTTCCTACAGCTTTTAACCCTTAAAGAATTTAATTTTGCTTGATTAAGGCTGAGACCCAAAGACCCAGTTTTACAGTTTTGCTTGAAGAATTAAATACAGCCACTCAGCTAGTTCATGTTTCCCTCTGGAAAATCATAAGAGGTAGAACTTTAATTGCAATTCATACTTTTCTCATACTCATTCAAATCAATGTTTGACAAAGTTTTTGTGTAATTTTTTGTCTAGCAACAGTTTTTTCTTTTCTTCAGCACTGTTTTTAATTTTAAATGCCTGTGAGATGATAGAGCTGTGTTGTAGGTGAGGGGCACCGTTCTTTCTGGTGTGGACCGGAGTAGTTTAGAGACGCAGGAAAGTTTCAAGCATGCAAATCCTTCTTTAGGTCGGACTTGTGCACCTTCTAACAATCACATTTAAAGAGTTGCAGTGGTTTTTGTCTCTGTGGCAGGCTGATGGTGAGACTGACTGTCCCTTAGAATGTAATTTCTCATGGCACACAAGCATATTTGGGGGTGGATGGCCCTCGGGGCAATCATTTTCAGTTCATCTCCTGACCTTTATGCCCTAATATGCCATGGACATCCTCAGAAGTGCTGCCAGGTGCTTTTAACATAGAAACTCAAGCTGTGGTGCAGCCTAGCAAAACTGCAGGCGCTCAGAATCTGACCCTCTGCTCAGAGCTCTGGCCCATGATGTGAAGTCCAGAAGGTTAAACAGCTTTTAATTCAATGTTAGGTTAAACTGCTTTTAATTCAATGTTAGATTAACGTGGCTTTTGACTGGCACTGCGTGTTTGTGTGTTTGCAGAAAATGATGATGTCTTGCACGAGTAACTCTGAGCATTTACTAGATGTTATTCTCCAGTGCTCTATTACTTTTCTTTCATTAAATGTGTGCTTTGGCAGCCATTGCTTGAAGCCCATATTCCATATTTGTGCAGAAAACTGCAGTTTCTATGCTAATGATTGTGTCTGAAATAAAAATATTCTGAAAGCCTTATTGTGTATCTAATAGAATGAGAAGAAAATATATCTCCATGATACCACCCCACAGTTCCTTCCAAGTGCAACAGACAAATCACAGTGAATCATAAGTGACTGTTTTCCTGCGCAAGAATGCATGTTATATTTTTAGGTGAAGTTCTTTAAAGGTGTTAAAATACAAATACATTATAAATGCCTTCATTTTAGTTTTACTTGATTACAGATTTAAAGGACTATTAAAGCAAGGTTTCTAATATTATTTATTTAGTATGTTTAATTTTTAACTTAAAATTATTTAATGCATGTGTATATTGGTACTAATATAATTAATATCTGCTAATTCATGGTTCTGGGTGGGGCACAGAACTCATTTAGACTTCTTTTTGTGTATTTTTTGGTGGGAAAATTCAACTTAAGCATCTCCCACCCCTCTCCACAGCCTTCCACCTATCTCTGCCCCTTTCTTGCCCATTGTGCTGGCATAGTTTTTCATAGGACTGAACTCTGAACTGGGTTAATAACCTTGGAAGATTACCCATCTCCTTTCTTTTTCTCAAGATCCTTTATAAGGCAGAGCAACGTGCTCGTCTGGTTTGCAGTGTAGCCTCCAAATCATTTCTCCAGTGCAACAGAACAAGCATCATGGGGAAGTGAGCTGACTCAGTTCAGGCAGGCCAGGGAAAAGTGCCCATCAAACCATCACTGGATTTTTAAGACATGCCATTTCCTTGATGCTTTAGCCTGTAAACACTACACAGACACACTTAAGTACTATGGTAATGGTGTTTTTTCTGAACTAAATCTTTGCTGAAAAGTTTTGCCAGTACAGAAACAACAGGGTTTAGGGTTAGATTTAGTCTTTGAAATTTGAAGGTTTTTACAAGTTTGAAGATTTTTAATTCCAAAAACTAGGGAAAAGCTTATGTCAGTGCATTTATAACACAGATAAGGGTCATATGTTTATCTTAGAACTGGGTACAAGGAATTCATACTTTCTATACTTAAAAGAGTTTGCTGATTTACTCACTGGTTTTGTTGTGGTTTTGTTTTTCTGGGGTTTTTTTGTTGTTTTTTTTTCCCCAAGTACAGTTTATATCAAGTGGATAGAAATAACACCTTGTAACTTTTCTCTCCCAGACACAAAAAGAAGTTTTTCCTCTGACCAGTCTTTCCCACACCTAGGGGACTGAAGCAGAAGTTTTACAGCTGCAGAGGGATGGCATCTTCTATGCTCCAGCTGTTCTGCCCTAAAGACCTTTCTGCTTTCCTCTGTCACTGCCACCCAGCAGCTGGCAGTGCTGCCCCTCTGGTTTTGCTGGTGGAGTGCCTTGCATGACTGCTCCTTAGCCTGAAACCTGCTAACTCAGCCAAGCCAGTTCAGATCCACAGTTCACACTGCTTAAAATAAACTGGCCCATTTTGCCTTGAGCATTTTAGAGAGCGTTCATGCAAACCCCTCTGTTGGCACAGCTGTGGGGCAGGGCGTGAAAAACAGGGAGAAGTAATGTTGTCAAACCAGTGATAAGTTTGCTATTCCCTAAGTCTGAACCACTTTAAACACAAGAGAAGGTGACAGAAGTGACTGTAGCTTGTTTGTGTCCAGCAGACTTGCATTCAGGCGTGATGCTGAGCATGCAGCGGTAAGTAAACCCACGTGCAAATATTTTTGTTCACACTGATATTTAAACATTCATTCACGGTTTCCTCCCTTCTCAAGACTAGAGCTGGCTTATGCCTTCATTTTGAGGTTGGTTTTCTTTACTTCACATTAATTGATTGTTCATTTACTTAAGTACGTAGAGATCAAAGATGATGTGTCGAACCGCTGCTACACAGGAGACAAAACTTTGATTTAGACTACAACGTCATCTCTAAGTCAAGCAGTTAGAAACACAAGAGTTGATTAGGAGGTGCTCTCAGCAGCTCATGGAGCTTAACCTGGCAGCAGACAGCTAATGCTCCATAATCCCAGCTATGGAAAGGCCTAAGGAGTTTGAAGAGTTCAGTTTGGTAATTGACTAGGAAATCCCTGATCATTCCTCCAGAAGAAAAATTAAGTACATGGAGAAGATAACATGGCCTGGACACCTCAGGAACCCAGATGCTGAACAGGATTGATTCGTTTCTTTGACCTCAGTCAGAAGCCTGTTGTTGCAATACGTAAGTGGATTGTCTGCCTTATTGTGTATTGCCATGAAAGGATGGCAGCACCAATGTCACGACGAGAAGATCCATGTTCTGCTGCAAGGTGTATCATCAACAAAACTGCTGCTTAAATTCTCGACCACTAGATGACAATAACCTTTATGAGTAGAATTAACAGAAGAAGCAAGAGAAGAAATATAGGTTTTCGGCTTGGAACTCACATATGAGAATTAATTAAACCCACGGGGTTTTGATCTTAAATACAGGAGGTTAAATAAAATCATTGAGAGGAACCTTGTTCCCTTGCATAAATGCAGTGTAGCATTTTAAAAACCCTGTCCACAGGAGAAAAGAAAACATCACAGGAAAGAAACCTTGTAATTAAAAAATCCAGGAGTCTGAAGAGAGCTCTGTAGTTCACACTGGCAGTGGAGGTATTCTGATTCAAGAAACTACTTCAAAAGCACATCCATCAAGTCAGACATGGTATTTTAAAGACTTTTATTGAAGCACAAAAGGCCGGCAATAACCAACATCATAATTTCTGCCAGAGAATAGGAATTAAATAGTAATTTCAGCATTTTATTTTATGATCATCATTAACTGTCTTCTGTACCCAGGTTATTAGATATCTCTTAGCTGTCTTCTGCATCCACAAAATCACAGAATCAATTAGGTTGGAAAAGACCTCTGAGATCATTGAGTTCAATCTTTGATTGAACACCACCATGTCAACTAGGCCAAGGCACTGAGTTCTGCATCCAGTCTTTCCTTAAACACTTCCAGGGACACTGACTCCCCCCCTGCTCCCTGGGCAGTACATTCCAATCTTTAATCACCCTCTCTGTGAAGAAAGGTTAATTAGACATGAAGAGAGCTGCTGGGTTACTCTTAAACCTATCCCGTTCCTGGGCCTTGAGGGGAGGCTGAGAGAATGAGTTGGGGGAAGAAAGTCATATTCAGATGGCCTAATTTCAATGTAAATTCTTGTGTCAGATGTTACCTAAAGTTTTAAAGTCAATTAAGAGGAAAGAGGTGCAGAAACTAGTGTTCTTATATAGGCCCTGTGACAATGGCTGATAGCTGGTACATAAAGAATAATATCTAAATGCACGTAAGCATCACTCAGCCACCTTCCTCTTGGACTAGTTTATTTACGGAAGACATGGGAAATGTAGGAATATCAATGGTGCCACTTTAGCATAGCAAATTCACAGCTTTATTTGTGTTATAGATTAGGAGTCACAGATTGTCATGGTGCTCTGACTGAAAACACAAAATATTTTGTTAATCTGTGTGTGCTAATAGATTTTCTGTGCTGCAGAATAGGAATATAATCTTGAATAATTCTGCTCTCGTAATGTGTGTAATTTCTACTCTAAGTAACTACTCAGTCCTCTAGGAATAATTATTGATATTTTTAAAGATATAGCTTATAACTGATATTTGGGAGTTATAATTACTTATTGCCAAAAGAGTCCACTGAAATACCTAGCCAAAAGTACATTTCCATGTGCAGTGGATGCAGTTGTCATAATTCTAGTTAAGTAAGAGGTTGCCTACATACTCGTCTGTTTAATGGGTTTTACATCTAAGAATAATCAAAAAGAAAAATCTAATGTTCTGTCTCTAGATTTTCTGCTTTTTATTTCAGATTCCACTCTATGGCTCCATTGTGGCAGAAAAGAGATGGTTTTTTGCCTGTGATATAATTGTATTCTGAAGCCCCAGATCTTGCCCAGTAGAACTAGTTCTGATGAGTAGCTTCAATAATTTAAAAGCAAATCTAGCACGGGCAGAGGAGGGGGAAAACACTTTTTGTGAAGTTTGACCCCACATATGCATCCAGCAGTCTGGAATAGTTTCAGGAATAAGAAAGACCCACTGTTTACCATGGAGCTGCAGTTGTGCATGTCACTTACAGGATGTGTTCTTGGCTAGAACAGTTCTGTAGTTATGGGACAATCGAAAGAATGGTGGCCCTTTGCTTCTGGGGCACCTGCTGAACAGATATTATTGCTGCTGTGTTTAGATCCCATTTAATCATAAAATAATAGCATATGCTGGGTTGAATGGTACCCATCAAGATCATCAAGTCCCACTCCTGGCCCTACACAGGACATCCTAGGAATCCCAGCATGTGTGATTCTTGCATGGCAAAGATTTTCCCTACCTGAAGTACTGGAAAATATAAAAGCTGCTGGTTTTCATCCTTGTGTATATGCTCCATGAAAAGGAACAGCATAAATAGGAGTCTGGATGGGATTAAAAGGAGAAGCAGGGAATGACTGGCAGTGTTATGTAGAAGGAGCATAGCAGAGACTGTGGGAAGACAGAAGATGAACAGGAGGGAGGGCAACTATATGAGTAGCAAAGAGGAGAAAAGAGATCAACAGACTGGGAGAAGGGAAACATGCAATGATAGAAGGGCCAGAAAACTGTTAATGGAAAAATGAGAACAGAGAAGAAAGGGAGATGGCACATTTTGTGATTTAATGTAAGGCCTAATGTGCCAGGTACTCAGAAGAATTTTTTAATCTAAATAAGGGGACTGAGTCATCTTCTTAACCTGAATTCTCTAAGCGTTCCCTTATGACCAGATGAATGTATGTGTCATCTCATAATGTGATTATGACAGAAGATGCAAGCAAAGCAGGTTTGAACCCAATATCTGTAGCATATAGGGACAGCTCTTAGGAAAGTTGGGAGCAGATGGAAAGGCAGTGAACATACTCAACTTTTAAAGCAGAATGCTTGAGAAAGCTGCTTTTTTGTTTGAAATACTACTTAAAGATCAGCACGCATGCACACACAAACACACACACAGAGCCCCTTTCACTTTCCCACTCAAAGGGAGAATTGATACCTTAGTCCTGTGGGTTTAGTCAGGTTTCAGCTCAAGGAGCTATGCAGATCTCTATCCTGCAATAATTTTTTAGCCATAAAAGATACTTTGCCTACTCACCTTATAAGCAGCTGGGTGCTGCACAGATATTATTCATTTTTCTGCAGAGAAAAAGTTATAAATTCCTGCCAACAAACAAAAATAACTTAACATCCATTTACTTGTGTTCATTTAACATGGCTTTATGAGACACTGTACAATATTGCAGCTTGTTGTTCCTCAGTAACGTTTCATATCTCATTTATGTTGTTGGGGTGAATTTGATTTCTCTATTTGCTACCCTCCCCCTGCACCCATGTGTGACATTTAACTGCATTGCTTTGGCCAAAATTACCAAAGTAATTTCTGTAATACAGTCCTTAATGGCACTCTCAGATTTAAGGTGAGATTGTTTCTAAAAATATTTTTATATAACTTGAAGAAGAAAATGTTATAAAAACTGAAATTTTGACAATGTTTCTTACAGGATTCCTTACTTTAAGGCACACATGTTGCACTGTTTGCTTTTCATGCAAGAAATACTGTGAGAAGTACAGGCACAGATTAGTTCAAATAATTTTATTCATCAGCTATGTGTGGAAACACAGGATAGTGAGAGAGCCATCAGTAGGCTAAGAGATTATTTAAAGTGATACTGCCAAATTCTCAAGTGCCACTTCAGTATGTTAGTGGATTAGTGTTTAATCATTACTTAAAAATGTGTTGCAGATTCCAAAGTGGAATGCTTTACAATGGGAGCATTTTGAGAAACTGAAAATGTGAGGGCTAGATAAGAATGCTGCCTAGATGCTGTACAGGTTGTAGGACAATTCAGAATCTCAAATGAGAGCTGGTTCCCTCCTTTCTGTGACCAATAAGGTTTGTGTGCCTGTGTGATATAACAATATGAAGTGAACAATAATGTCTGGGAAACTAAAGTAACAAATTGATGACTATTGTGATTTTAAAGTCCATTGATCTTTCTCCCTGCCTCAGATGGGGATGGCAATGTGAGCTATTATCATTGTAACATTTAATGGAAAAAAGCAGTGCTAGGGGAAGTTAAAATTAGAGCCGTCTTCAGTTTTTGCAATATTAAAATATAGGTGATGAATCACAGTCAATGTAGATAAAGCCCTTACCTTCATAATGCTGATGTAGGATGGGAGCAAACACTCTCCATTCAAATATCCTGCTGGATGCCTGTATCCTATCCGACAGGCAGTAATCAGGGCAAAGCACTACTGAAATTAATTCCTATAATACTGAGGGGTTTAATGAAAATCCTGATGACAAATTGTCTTTGTTGTTCTGTTCACCGTTTTTGCTCTCGTATCCCAGGTTAATTACAGGGCATTTTAAGAGAAGCTTTTTGAGCGTACTACACGTGTTGAAGGAAAAGTAAAATGCTGTCATTTTCTGGAACTTGCCCAGACTCTCACAAACACATATGAATTTAATTCTGATAGTATTTTAATCCGAGGGTTCATAATTTATATTTTTATCTGTCAAACACTCATTTAGCTTCTCTTAGCATAACAGGTGGGAGCAAAAAACAGTATTCTCCCTCTTGCTTGTCTTTTGTAAATAAAATGAAAGAAGCAGTAATTGCGCATCTCACAATCCCATTTAGGACTAAAAACCATGATTACAGAATGTTTAAATTAGGCACTGCTGTGAGTTGCAAAGCAGGAAGACAAGGTTGCTGAAAAGTGCAACAGATGTTGATAGGCAGCAAGCAAAATTCATGGGATGCTGAGTTGGGAGTGGTTCTTTGTAATCTCTCTTGAGTTTATTTTCAGCCGTATTGTCAGACTTAGTCATGAATCATTATTTACCGATTAGTATTTAAAATTATAAATAATCTAAATTATTTATAGTCAATAAGCATTAAGCATCTCTACTCCATTGCTTTTCATTTCACCTTAGTGAATGAAGACAATTAAGTGGCTATGGCTCCTTGTAAAAGCTCAGTTGCATCTAAATTGACTTTGATAGAGAAAAAAGTTTCATTTAAAAATTTTTTTACACTTTATTTTTTTGAAAATTTTTTGTCTGAAATGAACAAGGACTTTGAGCAAAAACTCAAAGTTTTCAGAATGATAACAGCAAATGAAAATAGAAGGTTCAACAGCTCATTTTGGGAACTGTTCACCAGGTTCCCATGGGAGACTGATGGGAAGGGGAAGGCAAAGGGGAAAGGGAAAAGGGGAAAGGGGAAAGGGGAAGCAAATCCCGAGAGGATGCTGCTCTCTGAGGACAACCTCCCCAGACCTGGGCTCAGCCCAGCCCACAGCCCACACAGTCATACAGGCACAACAGACAGGCAGGGAGCTCCAGCTTCTCTCCAGTGCAAAAGGCAGAGGAGGCCAAAGAGGGCTACTCAGGAGCAGAGCGTTGTCGGTCATGCAGGCAGGGAATTAGGGAAGTCAGAACTCAGCTGGATTTGAAATTGGTAAGGAATGGAAATGGCAACAAGAAGAATTTCTAGAAGCAGAACCAAAAGGAGGTCTAAGGAAGATGAGGGGCTCTGAAGCAAGGCAGCAGACTTGAAGCATACAGAAAAGGCTGAGCAACTCAGCATCCTCCCCTTGGTCTTTCATGGCCGGTTCTGTCTCCACATCTCCCGGGCAGAACCTGGGAATATCTCATTAGTGACCAAGTAAGCAAACTGGACACATACAAGTCCATGGGACAAGAGAGAATGTATCCAAGGGTGTGGAGAGAAGTAGCTGAGGTCATTGCAAGGACTGCTTTGTAACTTCTTCAAAAGGTCCCTAGGAATCAGGGGAGGATCCTGAAGGCTGGCAAATGTTACATGTACATGGGCATGACAGCAAATCTGGGGAACTATTTGCTGATAGAGTTTCCTTCCGTTTCCACAAGGATTTTGGATAAAACCCTTGTGAAAACCATATGCAGTCACATGGAGGAGAAGAAGGCAATTTGGAACAGCATGGATTCACAAACCTCAAATTGTGGCTGAACAGTCTGAGGGCTTGCTCTGAGGAGATGGCTGGCATGATGGATGAAAGAAGAGGTTATTTACCTCGGCTTCTGCAAGGCCTGTTACATGGTGTTCCTACAGCCAAATTGGTGAGACATGGACTCGAGCAGTGGACTACAAGGTGAATGCACTATTGGCCGTATCCTGAGGCTCCAAGAGTTGTGATCAGCTGTAAAAAGTCCAATTGATGAGTGATTTCTAGTTACATCTATCAAGAATCAACACTAGTGAGGACATGCATTCATACCTTCACTGCAAGCATAGCCAGTGGGACGAAATAAAGTCCTCAGCAAGTTCCTGGATGATACCTGATTAGGGGAGCAATTAATGTGCCAATTAATGTGCAGGGCTATCATTCAGAGCATTCTCAACAAGCTGAAGTATAAATCTGGCAGAAACTCTTTTAAGCTCAGCACAGGCCAATGCAAATTCCTGATCATGTAGCAGGACAGGCTGGGCAGCAACTGGCTCCAGAGCAGCACTGCATTAAAAGTCCTGTGTGTCCCAGTCGATAAAAAAACTCCAATGTGAGTCAGCAGTGCATCCTGAAGGTCAACACCATCCTGGGCTGTACTAGCAAGAGTGTAGCCAGCAAGTTGAGAAAAGTGATTCTTTGCCCTCTGCTTGGCACTAATAAGACCCTACCTGGAGGACTGTGCTCTGTTTTGAATTCCCCTGTACAAGATGGATGCTGACATACTGGAATGAGTCTCTTGGAGCACCAGGTGACAGGAGCACACACCATACATGGAGAGGCTGACAGAAAAGGGGTTCTTCTGGCTGAAGGTGAGAATAAGGGGGGAATCTAATCGTTTTCACCTACCAATTGGTAATGTACAGATAAGATGAAGTCAGACACTTCTAGGTAGTGCACCACAATAGGACTAGAGGCAGCAGCCCCAAGTCATAACTTGGGAAATTTTGTCTAAATATCAGAAAAATCTTTCCTTTCTTGTGTGTGTACCTATGTGTATGGAATAGTGGCACAGGTATCAAGAGACTCTGTGGCATTTCCATTCTTGGAGATCGGATGAAGCTCTCTGTGCAAGCTCCTGAGCAACCTTTGAACTCGGATGTAACTTCAAAGCTAATCTTGTTTGGGTAGACCCAGAAGAGCCCCAAAGACATCTTCCAACCTGCTACTTCCAACAGAATTTGGTTTTGCTTATTTAAATGCCTGCTTTAATGCTTTAAACAATATTCCTGGGATACTTTGTATTTCAAAGAAAAAGAACAGTGAAAATGCAGATCATTATTATTATCAAAATGTATGTCATTGTTGCCAGGAAATATTGTAGGAGTGATCATGTATACCAGGATGCCAGAATAGATTTTTATTTTATTTTATTTTAATGGGTTTTTATTAAACAGAACAAAAAAATTCAGTTATTCCAACCTACTTATTGTTCCTCACACAGATACCATTCCTTACCATTAATTACCTTACTTATCTGTAGATCCTTGTTTATATATTTTCTACTTCAGGTGAGTCTATTTGGGCTTCAAAGATAAGGTGTATTTTCTTTGTGACCTTATAATCTTTCTTTCATTTCATTTTCCTAATAATTCATAATATTCCTTTTACATTAGGCTGGTGTTTTTATAGAATGGTACATGGTTTCACTAGTTGCAGTAGTCATATGTCAGGTTTGTAGCAGCTCACTTGCAGCTCATCACTGGGTATGTAGAGTTAGGACTCTGGGTTTTTTTGTTCCAGATTGAACATTTATCAGCATTATTCTTGGTGCACACTTTTATCACCAATCACAAAGAATTGAGATTATTCTGCAATTTTTCAGACATCTTTGGCTTTTACTACATTAAATAATCTAGTGTGATTTAATCCCTCCTTACTATTCAGCCTTAACTAAATTACTGAGAACTATGCTGAACAGTGCATTCCTCTACACTGACTTACTAGAAATCTCTCTGAACTGTGAAGAGTGACCATTTCGTTTCCTGCTCTGTGTTTCCTACTGTCTAACCAGTAAGGGAGTTTTGCCCTGTAAAGAATGTTCCAGCCTAGGAACCTCCTAAGTCTATTCCATAGTGTTCTTTACATCTATGTAAAGAATTCTTTTCACTTTGCTGAGATAGAATCTGATCTTAGTTGGGTTCTCCTTTCATATCCAAGTTACTTATCAGCCCTACAGACATTCTGGTAGGTTTCCTGGTTTGGATGTGCTTAAAAAATATTTCCTTATTAGTTTTATGTCTTTGGAAACTTGCTCTTCATAGTAATTTTTTGGCTGGACTTACTAAATTTAACTTTCCAGAGTTGATATTCTTTTATGTTTTTCTGGTTGGGAAACTTCCACTTTCAGAAGAACTCCTAATAATCACCATTACTGTGCTGTGTATTGAAATGGCGTACAAAAAATTAGAACTCTGGGGAGTTTCTCTTTCCTCATTTCCTGCATTTCCCTCCAAAATGACCTGACATTAACTGAAAGAAGGTAGATTTAGATTAGATATAAGGAAAAAATTCTCTAGTGTCAGGGTGGTGAGGCACTGAAACAGGTTGCAGAGAGAAGCTGTGGATGCTCCATCCATGGACATGTTTAATGACAGGTTCGATCAAGCTCTGAGCAACACAGTTTAGTGAAGGGTGACCCAGCCCACAGCAGGAGTTTTGGAAACAGATGATCTTTAAGGCCCTTCCAACCCATTCTATGATTCTATGATTTTATGTAGTTAAACTTGTTAAATTATTACTGTTCTTTTTCTGAATTGCTTTCTCTCTCTTTAGTGCCTCCTCAGAAAAGGCCCTAAAATGTGCAGGGAATGCTCATAAAATTCAAACCACGGGGAAAAAAGAAAAAGAGAAAAGAATTGCAAAAATGAATAGAAAAAGGAGCAGAATGAAGAAAGAACAAGTTGGGAAAACTTACACAGATAATAAAAAAGTGATCATACCAAAAGAATCCTTTCTGAAATACTAACAATTTCAGTGCAGCTTGCTCTACAGTTCAGTGAGATGAGTCCTAGAAATATTCTGAAACTACAAAATTGTGTGTTTTCTGAAAATTGTACCCACATAGAGATAGAAGTTTATATATGGATAAATGCATGTGTGCATGCATGTTCTGCCTCAGAAATGAGAAAGACTGAGACAGCAAGGTTTCCCCATGCTTTGATGGGATTGGACTAACGAGCAGAACCCCCAACTAGAGGCATATTTCATCCTTTACTACCTGCTAGATTTCATCAGCAGATTCCCAACGGTGGGCTCTGTCTCCTGCAAACAGGTGTGTACAGATGTGATTCCTGTGTATATTCTGGCAATGGCCCAGCACTGCACGCTTGCAGAAGAAGCCAAGGATGGTACCACAATATGTCAGTGCCTTTGTAGGACTGAGTCCTGCAAGCTTTTGCTCATGAGCCACTCTAGGAGAGTTGCTGATTTCTCCCTGAGGCACCTGCTCTGCCCAAAAATAGGGGGTCTGTTTAGAGTCTTAAGGCCTTCCAGCAATGTATTCACAGCTTTGACATTTCTCCAGACTTGCAGGGAGAAGATACCTTACCTTCTGGAACTGAGCAATTATCAAACTTTAGAAATCACCTATCATCTCTTAAAGGGAAGTAACACAAAAACGAACATCATCCTATGTATAAATAACATATCCATTCTTACTCTAGGAATTCTGCTGGATTCTGAGTTCTTATGTGAAAGGCCAAGTTGCAGTTGCAGCGGTAAGCATTTTTTTTTTTTTTTAACTAGGCTTAACAATGAGACTTTTAATTTATATCTCTGAGGACAGATCTAGGTCCTCCAAATTATTGAAATCAAGATAAATGACAGCACTGGTTGGGTCTGTCTTGCACCTCGTGAGAACCAACAGCACAGGAGAAGGGAATAAGCAGCTGGGAGCCATCAGCACCTGGGCTGTGATCACCTCATAAACCACATGTTTTGTTGCATGCAACAGCTTTGAGTTCATTTCCCAATTGGGTTCAAGATGTAAAAATTTAACCTGTAAAGCCTCCTGGGGTTTGAGCTGTAGCAACTTGGAGGCCTCTGCAAGGTTAGCAACTTTTGCACTGAGCATTGGAGAAACCCTTATTTCAGGCAGATAAGATCCCTACCCTGAAGCACTCATTATCTCTGAGGTGTTTTACACATCACTAAAGGCCTTCATGTATCCTGAATAAGAGCTCTCTGATCATTCACTCTTTCTGATTTTGCTGTCTCCTCATCAATGAATGCTTGTGGATGTAGTGCTCTCCTTTACCCCTATAAAGGGAGACAATTCCTTCAGGAGGCAAAGCAAGCTGGTTCACAGACAGGAAAGGAAAGGCTCAGAGTAAGAAGAAGAGAGAGATACAAAGATCCGAGTAAGTTTGAGAATAGTTACCTGTTCTCAACCAAGACAGATTGGCAATATATGAGAAATAAGAAGACTGAAACAGTGGAGTAAAGAAATATTGAAAGAAATCTCATCACAGTTAGTTGACAGAGAAAAGTGACTGAAACAAGAAGACTATACCAGGAGACACAACACAGCACAGAGCAAAACAAGGTGATGGAAGTTAGAAAAGAAAATGAGGAAACAAATGTTCAAGAGACAAATTTAGGTTTTGTGTTTTTTTAGAAAAAGCTCAGTGGAAAATGTGCACATAGAATGGTACATATATAAACTATTTTTCTCCTGTAATGCTGTAATGTTACAGAATATAAATGAGCTGTGCTATTAGTAGCTCTGTGAGGTAGGACAAAGTTATTATTTTATGTTCTTGGAGCTAAGCACTGAAAGACAAAGTGAATCTCAAGAGGGCACAGTGGAAATCTGCAGGTGGAGAAGGGGTCTGAATTTGCTGGGCATCACTGAATTATTTCTCCCTTAGAAAAGTTTCATATATTAAAAAAGGTATAATGGAATTAAAATATGGGTTTTGATATAAAAAGTCATTATGGTATAGCAAGGTATGATTTTATGTTGAACAAAATTATTGTTCTACCTTTTTTTCCTGTTGCTGCTCTACTGGGCAACAACAGTATAATCTGTCAGAAAAGCTGCAGCAAATATACCTCCATAAGGCTTTAATAACTTCAGCTTGAAACACTAAAATTTACTGAAATTTGAGTGTTATCACCAATATTGATGCAACACATGTTCCAATGGTCCTGTAAAAGGAACAACTGCCAATATATATTTCAAAGTTGTTTCTCATTTTACATCTATAATCTATAATTTACTTTCCAGCTCTCTACAGTAGTTTCCTGATCAAATTAGTCATGCTGTATCCTGACACACTAACTCTTATGTTGCACCAGCATATTGAAATATCTCACTGTAGCTTTTTACATCAAGAATTTCACTGCAATTTCACTTTCATAAGGAACTTGAAAAGCACAAAACAGACAGCATGTTAAAAATATTCTTGATCATTAGAGATTAACTATTTGCTTTTTTGAGCACGATTTTTTCCTGGTGACTCTGGAGATGGAATTAAGACTGACACAAGGTGGATTTCATACGGTTAGGGTCAAGGCCCCTAACTCTCGGAAGCATTATAACACCAGTGAACATAAGTTTTGCTGAATCTTCTGAGAATGCAGAAGAAGCCAAGCTAAATTGAGTCTTCAGCTTTCAGCAGCAACCTGGACTGGCTGTGAGCACAAGCAAAGAAGAAATTGTCTAAGGTGGCAGGCTCCTGGAAAGACAAAACACATATCCCTTAACATCTGTCTACACTAATTTTGTCCATATTAGGACAGAGAAAAACACGTTGTCTGAAAGTGCTGCTGCCCCTAAAGTAGGAGTGGAAACTACTGGTAGAATGCCCAGTGCCAGCGGCTGTGATAGCTGACTGCTATCAGTCCCTGGAGGCAGCCAGATTAACAGCATGGATCCTCTAGATCTCTCCATTGCAATTCCCCACTTGTCTGTGGCAGGCAGGGGTGGCCCTGTCCCATCTGTTATTTTAGGAGGATTGACTGTCAGTTTTGTCTGAGCAGTTGAAAAGTCTTGTGCTGGCTCTAGAGTAAAAGGCATGCAAAATGTTTATAGTGAGGCATTTTTAAACGAGGAATAATCATGGCATTACTTATATTCAGAAATTCAGGGAGCGTCCTTGGTCTCAATGTAGTATGCAGCATGCTACTCATTCCAAAATGCAGGTGACCTCATCAGTGTTTGATTGTCCAACTCTGGCTATCTCAGTTTCCTCTTTTTCTACTCAAAGTTCTTTGTGAATTCAACAGTGTAATATTAAACACAATTTTCATTCAGAATGGATGGATGGATAGATGGATGGATGGATGGATGGATGGATGGATGGATGGATGGATGGATGGATGGATGGATGGATGGATGGATGGATGGACGGATGGTCTGCCATCACTGTCTGCTTTTGAGATTTGAATCACAAAGGTTCAGTTTTGACTTTCAAAATTTCTTGTGTTTGGAAGATTTTGGTAATTTCCATACCTTCTACCAACTTCCAGGCATTACCAACTCAGTAGCCAAAGTCAGAAATTGTACGTGGAACTTCCCAAGTCTCTTCCACAACTGTCTGATTGATTTTTGTGCCTTGGACCTTTGTTCCTTCCAACCGACCCTCAGACCTCAAGAGATGGAAGCGAACCATTCCTTTAGATTTCTGAATTGTTCTCTTGATCCATTGTGGGATTGTGCTATTCCCTCACGTTTCAGCCAGTGTTTTTCATGGTGGCAGAATTTTTGAACGTAACTGTTTCTCTAGTTTTACAAATCAAGATAGCTTTTTATTTAATTAATTAATTACATTTTACAATTGTTCATGTGTCACAGAGAACATATTATAAACCTCGTTTTTTGTCATCTCTATTAAGTCAAGGATCGTATTATGAGGCTTATGAGGATCAGATTTCTCACTCCTTATTTCATATTCCTTATGGATGCTTCCTCTTTTGTATACTACTGCTCTAGGAGAGAGGAGGACCTTCCTGTGAATTTTGCTCAGGCACAGTCTAGGGCTGCACTCTAGTCAGTTCACAGGGATCCTTGCTCTTCCTATTTCTGGCATAATTCTGATAGTTTGGGGTTTTTTTTCACAGATGCAACTTTTCCTAAGGGTAAGCAAGCTCTGATGTTTGTATGCACATATCCTTGCCCTTTTTTGTGAAAACCCTTTGAGCACTGTGGCTGGAGGCTTACTTCAGCTTTTTAGTTGGACAGTGGCTCCCATTATTTCAGTTGTCATTACTGTCAAGGAGCTTGATTGGTTTTTATATGAGTCCCCAGTGAAGACTAGATACTTGTTTCCAATTTTCGATGAACTACTAAGAGGCCACTCCAAAAAAAAAGTACTTCTTTGAGATTTTAAAGAAGAAAATGGTAGATGATTTTAAATTATTTTTAGGTCTGAGATTAGTAGTGTATAAATGTTATTTAGACTTTATACAAAAAAACACAGTAATTTCTTCTTTGTACCAGACAACCAGCAACTCCTCTTACACCTGCTGGTATACTTAGTCACATTTTTGCAAATCAGCACAAGCAAACTTCCCAAGGGCAGCTTTGATGAAATGGCACACTCCCCATGCCAGTGAAAAATGACCTGCTACCTTCTCTGTAATAACCAAACACAGAGGCAGAGGCTGTTTGAAAACTCAGGGCTCACCCAGAACTGTGGAGTGTTGCTTTGCCAGCATGCAGGAGAAGAAATAGTTCACGGCTGTTAGAGATAATCCTTTCCCTGCTAGTAAAGTCATCCCAAGCCAGTGACCCTTTAAAAATAGGAAGGAATATTTGCCAGCTCTGGTCTTCTATGACCCTGCTTGAAGAGACATTCATGTCTCAAGACACCCTGTGCACCCTTCTTTCTTTTCTGCTGATAATCTACTGATTTCACTCTGTTTCATCTTGTCTCTCCACTGCACCAGGCTGGCTGGGTGGTGAGACACTGCAAAATTACGTTAAGCAAGACCTAAGGGCAGACATCCAAGTGCAAGATTGAGAGCAAAAGGGTATAAATAAAGCAGTAACAAATTGGCTTCCAGAGTATACTTAACCATGACTCCACTTCAAGTATCCCACGAGGGATTTATTTTGCACTGCTCTGCAGTGACAGCAGAAGATGGTGGAGTCGTAGTCAGATTTCTTCCCAGGTGGTGAGCTCCCTTCTATATGGCTTCCATTCCTACATGACCTCTGTTCCCTTGGGACTCTGCTTCTGGATGCACAGGCAAATACTGATCATGTCCTGTCTTAAGAGGGACACCTCAGACACTTAAAAGGTTATTTCCATGTGAGCCTGGCAGGGAACTGTTAGCGAAATATTGCTGATTTTGCCTCCTGAGATTAGAAGTGTGCATCGAGAGTGCACACTCTCCTTTTGTCCTTTAGCAGTCTGCTGACAAGCCGCCCCTGCCCATGAGATCCTTTAATTCTCATCATTCTCCACTGAGGTTATTTACACAATCATCATACCTCTATTATGAGATATCAGTTGTGTGTATGTGTGTGTGTGTGTGTGTGTGTGTTCTGCAAGGTTCATGACCACTGGTACCTTAGTGACATTCGACACACATCACACTTTAATAGCATGGATATCTGATGCTGTAAAATTCATATGGTATGAGTGTTATTGCACCTTGTACCCAGTGTTTCAGATGGTGTCTTTTTGGAAGATCAGCTCCTCTCTGCTTTGCTTTATGTCGAGGTACCAAGTGCATTTTCTTCTGATCTAACTGCACTAGAATTCCAGGCAAAGTCTATCACTTGTACAGAGCCATGCCGTAATTCCATTTTTAAAAAAATCCTGGTTTTATCTTATCTTGGATGTACAGTGCTCCCGGTTCCCTGCGGATACAATCCCCCTTGATACAGAAATCCAGACACTGATTTTGAAGATAGAGTTCATTTTGGACTTTATTGAGGCAATAGACCTTGGTTTTGGCTGCCTTCAGAGGACAGAATTTCAGTCAAGTAGAGCTGATGTTGTAATCTTGGATGATGACGGCATTTGTGATTGTTCAGTGAGCCTTCCAAGAGATCAGCCTACTTCTCTGGGTTTGGACACAATTATTTTCATTCTGACAGAATTACTCATGGTGTGGAAGGAGAAGACAACAATAGCTGGGGCAGATTTAGATCTTTCCTAGCTATAAGATGTTTTATTGTTTGCATCATGTCCTGTATTTTTAAAACTTTCAAAGTAAATGGAGTAAAACACCTGACTTTCTTTTCAGAATTGTGTATGAGGTCAGCTGTCCAGAGATATTTTTCTCTTTGTACTACTTGTGGGAAAAGAGGTAAATGCATAGATTTTTTTAAATTGTGCTAAAACAGACATCATAATGAGATTATCAATTTAGAAAACTACTGGCTATGAATGAAAGACATCTCCTCTCTTTCCTTCCCTAATTCATTTTAAAAAACCCAGCTTGGCACTTTTATTTTTCCTGAAATGATACCTGCCTATCTGTACAAGATAGCTGTAAACCAAAATTATTCAATTAACTGAATTATGTCATTCAAATGCTGTATATATGGGGTTTTATCCCTTTGTCCCTCCCACTAATGAGGAAAAGAATTCTATGTTTAGGGGATTATACCACTAGGATCATGAGTTTATTGTGAAGCTCAAATAATTGGTATTGACAGTTTTATCAAACAAGAATAAAACTAGAATGGTAAAATGGCAAGCTAGAGAAATGGGACAGAAGGCAGAAACAGAGGAGCAAGTTTTTTCCACTGCTAGTGTTTTTGTAGGTGGTGGCCACAAAAGCATCTTTCTGAGATATTTTGCTTGGTGTTGTGGGCTGACCAAAGCAGGAGAGAGGTAGTAGGATCAAAAACTTTCTCAGGCTTCCCAGCAACAGATACTTTCTGATGAACAGGGCTCCTAATCACTCAATAGAGCTATATGCTTTATACCTCACTTACCACAGCTTTCTGTTGCAATCTTTGGTTTATTCACATCTATTGAACTTGATTGTGCTTTCATTTTTTTGAGAACTAAAATTTTTGTGTTTATCTATTTGAAAGCAAGCTCTTGTAACACATGGTGTAGAGTCAATAGAACACGGGATTTTAGAATAGAGTATTGACTATTCTTTCTTCAAAGATTAGACTTTATTTCCAAATTTTGGATAGCTTTTTGTGCCTTTCTTTCTCCTTTTTTTTTTTTAATATCGTGCACGGTGCTACTGCATTTGCAGAGTTTGATCCAGAAGAATCGAAGCACATGCTTAAGGAAAAGAATGGCATGCGGTTCATGAACCCCATAATTAGTTCCCCTTCCAAGCTCTAAGCAGTAATTAAATCTGTCACTTCTGCTCTGCTGATTCATTTATTTAGCTATTTAATTGCTCAGCTCAATACGTCTTTATCTCCGGAACGGCAACATTTTATTCAGGCCAAGGAATAGCAGAAGCCATTATTATTTTTTGTCCAAGGGCAGGGACATATAAAAGAAGAGAACACTAATACTAGATGATTTGGTGTTGTTGTCAGTTTTCACTTATCAAACAAAACAGTATTTCAGGGAAAACTTTCGACCAGTGCTTGAGGATAGCTTTCCATACACAGGTTTCCTTCTCCAGGAAATTATGTTATATGCAAAGACCCGATGTATCTGATCCATTATGAGTTAAAGCACTTCCAGGTAATGCATAATTGTCTATAAAATGAGTGATCTATTGGTAGAAAATTTTATGAACAGTTTAAAATTGCAAATATACATTAAACTGTTCATAAACTAAACAATATCTTTTCTTTGTACCTTTTAGTTTTGGGACACTGCTCAATGAGGGAGATTTCTGTCATCTGTCTCTTAGATTTAGCATCAAATGGAGCGTTTTGAACTGAAAACAAATGGCATTTGGAATACTTTCACACTTGCAACGACAACCCTTCTGAACATCCCTTTGTGAGGCATATATCCAATACATGCAGCTTTTCTCATTTTGCATTTTCGTCAGTCCTTAAGAGAGGTTGCAAGATTCCTGCACCGTTTCTATCCATAGGTTGGAAAAGCTGGTGTGGAAAAGCAGCATGCAAAAAGATGAGGGGAGCAGATCAAGACAGATCAATACAAACAGACCCTTTTGGTGAAAGGAGAACTTTTTTTTTTATTTTTATAATCCTTTCTATTTTCCCTCTTTGAACTCAGGAGTGACAGATACAAAAATTAAAGATATAAAACCTGCCCAGAATCCAGAGACAAGGATATTTTCTTCTATCATCAGTAACTCAGTTCCACCAATTTCTTCATCTGCCCGGCTGGCTAAATTTTTATACCATGCATACAGCCTTGCATTTCACTCCAATAGTGATTTATTTTTGCTGTCTTGTTATTCAGTCACAACTATGCAGTTATTTGAGTCATTGCTCATGTTTTTGCCAAGTGAGCTTATTATTCTAAAAATCTTTATTCCTGCTTACCTGGAGGGGTTTTTGTTGTTGAGGATTATGTCGGGGGTTTTTATTCCTTCAGTGAGACTTCTGTCCACCCTTTTACAATGCAAAACGTTTGTACTGCTGCTGTGGCCAACCCACCCAGTTGGCCCTGACTGAAGCAGAGGCAGGAGCCTGTGCAAAGACCAGCCAGTGGAACTGGCAGGGTTAATTAGCCATATTGCGTGGGATACCTTGGAAATTCAGCTGGATGTACTTCCATTACTCTGGCTGCTGTGCTGGGCTGCACAGACCTGCACCATGCCGGTGCCAGAGTGAGGACCTCTGCTTCCCTCTCCTCCGTCATCAGGGAGGGCTTTGTCAGCCCATGGGCTGGCAGCTTTGGCCCAACAATGCTCAGCCTGTGTTTTTTGTGTTGGTGTTATTGTTTTGCATCTGTTCACTCGGGGTTACTCACAACTCTTTGTTGAAATAAAGAATATTTCTGTCCCTGCTGAATCTAAGAAGTCTGGAAATCTTGTGGGCAGTTTTGTTCTTGCAAGCTTGCATATGAGGTTTTTGGACTAGAGTTTTGTATGAGCTTCACTTAAATATTCTCTGTTTTAAATCAAATGGTCTTCTAAAAGTACACTCTTCGTAACATTGGGCACATGCTCAAAATCAGGGCATTAATAAAGCAGCAAAACCCCTCTGTGACCATCCTTTGTGGATAAGGGTGCTTTGATGAAAATGAACTGGTTTAGTTTGAGAAAGCAGTGCTCACTGCAGCGGGACAAACAAGTGTGATCAGAAGAGAGCATGGGAACGAAATGGAAAAAACAACATTTATTTGTAGTAGAAGAGAAGTTGATTTTTGAGTTGATGGAAACCTGACAGAGGAAATACAGGGTTAATTTCAAATGGCCTTTATCTCAGCTCTAAAAGAGCATGCGGTTGGTCAATAGGATTAACTACTTTTACACAGATTTGTACATAAACATTGAGGCACGAGACTTGGACATGAGCTGAGTGCCCTCCCTTTGCAATGATTACATTCTTGAACGTCTGGGGAGGGAATTAGGTGACAGTGGCTGTTGGCTTCCCCTCAGATGAACCTAGCTGTTGTCATCTGGCCATCAACAGACTGGAAATTACTATCTCGAAGGCACTGCAGAGTTTACAAGCAGTCTCATGGGACCAAAACCACTCCCTTCTCCCACTCTGCCCTCCCCATGTGAAAACCAGTGGCATCCAGCTTCTTGCACAATGTGAAGTGGACATTTGTGAAGTGGTACACAACCCCAGGCAGTGCTGGTGAAGGCACAGTGCTTGATCAAGGGTGTGTGGGCTTTTTGTGAGTTTTGTTGTCTGATTGGTTTTTGGTTTTTTGATAGTTTTCAACTCTAGCTCACTGTGTAGTTAGAAATCCCAGGCTGTAGTTTCTCGTCACTCACAGCACTGGAATATGTTAGTGTAAAATGTGTATAAATCACATTACATTAAATCCTTCAGTCTTCCTATAAATGCACCTCTGTCTGTACTGTATTAATGTATTGCTTTACTTACTGGTGTATTGGGAACTTCTTGTCAGTGTTTTAATTAACAAGGTAAGGCACCGCCTGTACTATTTGTGTGTCCTGCACCATATCTGTGGGGTTGGAGTCTACCTCTGCCCAGCCCTGGTCAGTCGACTTGGTTATATAAGGTGCACAGCTTTGGGTACCTATAAATATTAGCGAGCAGCTGTCACAAAGGGATTGTCAACGAGCTGCTTGGGACCTCGAAAACATAATAGCTTGGCACCCAGAAATACACAACTTTGATAACATACTACAAGGTCACGTATTGGGGGGAGAGGGTAAGGAGGTGGTGACTGCTTTTAATCTTTGTCTCTTTTATAAAAAAAACAACTTATTTTCTTACTTTGTGTTTCCGGTATACATCGGATATTTACAATTTTTATCACATTAGGATATGACATTCCTGGCCTTGCCAGTGCTTTTGTTTGGATATTTATAGCAGCTTCTGGTCATTGTTGAGCAAAGGCGATTGCCCTGCCCTCTGGCCCTTCCTTAAGCAGATTTTGGGCAGAAGCTCCTCTCGTGTGGCACTAATTGAAGTGACTGGTGGAGGGGGTGTTGTGAGCACACTTGTGCTGATCTGCCAGGGTCGAAGCCAAGGGAGGAAGAGAGGATAAAACGGGGAGAAGGGAGGAAAGAGGAAGGAGAAAAAAAAAAAAAAAAAAAAGGAGGGGAAAA
>WAAE01015003.1:52449-119380 GCA_013400495.1 Nicator chloris
AGCGGGCCGGCCCGCGGGGAGCCTGGCGGGCCGCGTCCGCCCGAGCCGCCGGCCCGGGACGGGCAGCGCCGGGCCAAGTCGGGAAAACTCCAGTTGAAAAAGCCCGAACCCAACAAGTTGCGGTAGAAGTGCTCCGTGCGGAGATGGGGCTGGTTTGTCCGCCGCACGAGTGAGCCGCGCTGAGGGAGATCCGTCAGGGACTGTCAGGCGGGAAGTGTGGGCTTCCCTCGGGTGAGTAACCCCGCCCGAGCCGGTGCTCCGGCGCTCGAAGGCGGTAATATCATCCGGAGCCCGCTCGGTGTGTGTCCGTGTGCCCCCGGTTAATGGTTTCCTGCAAGTTTAACGGGAAGCGGGGAGAGGCCGAGGAAGAGCACAGGGGTTACGGAGGGATTGGGAAGGCAGAGGTTAGTAAGTTCTGACGTGCTGTAAACCAGCATCACTGTCGGAAGCAACCAACCTGGAATATTGTCCCATATTTTGGAATTTGTATTGGCATTGGAAGTTACCACCTTTCGTTCAAGTGTTGGTGTTTCTGGAGGCTTTTCTTGCTGTTGTTTTTAAGTTGCTGTGTAAACAACCTGAGTAAACAACCGTGTCGTCGCTCGGCGAGTGGTGCAGTGGGGGAAAAGTGAACTTCGAAGTGTGTGTTTCCTAAAGAAAAGTTTGAAAATATATGGTAGTTTTAAATTAACAGTAACAATAGAGGAGTCTGGGGTTCATACCTCATTATTATGGTTATTAATACTATTATTTTTGAAGATGAAAGAAAAATTGTTCCTGTGCGCCTAAAATGATGTTTTAATGTCCTTTATGCATCTGTTAGAATGTCCTGTTATTGGGTATGGTTATGTTTAGTGTACAGCTTGTATCTGTGTTTCTGATAACCTTACTAATGCTGCTGGAAAAATAAGCACTCAGTTAATGCACATTACCTAAACATATTTTAACAGCTCAGGCATATACTATAGGCAGCAAAATGCAGTCATAACTGGCAATTCCTTTGCATGTCTATCTTCAAGTCTTAGAATAAATAAATAAGTATCTGTTAGATGTTGTGTACCATCCAGTCTAGCTGTAGGTTTTGTTTCTTTCTTTTGTATTTGGTTCTAGAAGTAGAACAATAGTGAAAAGTGGAGTTGAGCAGCTGGTAATCCATTTGTCAATTGCTTATCCCTAAAAAGATTCCTGTTGCAAAGTTCATAAACTATCACTGAGAATGGTTCAAAGCAGAGTCCAGGAAGTGGCCATGCTGAAATCTGTCAAGAGTTTATAAAAATAAACAGAAAAGCTGAGTTTTGCTTCCTCATAAACCTCTTAAGAAATATGTCCTCTGTCTAGTATGCTAGTCACTGTATTCAAGGCAAGGAAAAACCTTGATGAATCATGTGGATATTGCTCCATACCGTCCTTATCTATAATCAGGCAAACAAAAATATTTTTACTTTCTTCAGTCTGGAGTAGCTGGTTTCTTACAGAAGACCTTGCCTTCTTTCTTTCTCTCATCTGTGTCCTTGCTGCAAAAACAAGTCCTCAAGAATATAAGTGTTTGTTTTACTGGTTATATTCCTTATCTCTCCTGCCTTCCAATTTATGCTGGTTTGAATGTTTCTGTAATATTGAATTCAGTTGCCATTACTTCCTTCAAGAACCCTATTTAAACACATTTGTAGAGTGTGTGCAGTATGATAACGTGTAGTGCCATGGATATATTTAATTTTATTCTTACATGGCTCAATCTGTTTCTCTTGTTACTTCAGAGAAGCAGAAACATGATGAACGCTCCATTAGTGGTATTGGTAAGAAATACATTAACCCAAGTGCACAGTCAGTAAGAAAGCATTTTTATTTGAAAGCCTTCTCGTACCAGACAGCGTACTAATAATCATAACCTGTGCCACATATCTTCAGTGCTAGGTTGCATTTGCTTTTAGGTTCTTTATAAATACAACTTTTTTTCAGGATAGCGGCATTTTCACCAAATGCCCAGGCTCCTTGTTCCTTTGCAGCCTTTGCAGCCTCTGCATGGTGTGGGAACTTGCTGGGCAAAGGACTGGGTGTCTTTTGGACATGGGGTAGGCAGTATAGGATGCAGTCCTTCTCAGAAGCCAGTTTCGGTATTGTAGGGCACTGAGGTCTGATAATAAAGTCAAGTGAAATGTGGTATTAAAAATATAAGTCAAATCCAAAGACTGCTGTGTTGGTTGGATAACCAAGAGCAGGCTGGAATAGCCACTCTGGCAGATAACTGAAAACGCGGTGAGCGACTTTTGCAGGCCGTGAGGGAAATTGCTCAGTTTTCTGCATGTGAAGCCATTTTCCACGGATCCACTGCAGAGCAAGAGGCTGTCCTGGTGAAAGGACAGGGGTTCGCATCTCTAACGCTCAGTATCCGGGGAGAAGGACAAGACATGGGGGAGCAGAGGGTGAGGTGGCCCTCCTGCTTAGCAGTGCTGGGAGCCTGGGTCCAAGCATGCTGGGCAGGGACAACTCCAGAGGGACCCTGCAGCAGGGCAAAGGTGTATCACTGCAGTGGAGAGTTGTGGAGCTGCTTGCAAAGATGATGGAGGATGTGACTGCAGCCCCAGGCATGTGTGGCAGAAGTGGAAAAGAGGTATTTGTGGGAGGGAAGGGTTTTGGAGTGTCAGATGTTGTGGCAAAACACATGGTGGTCATGGTGTAATGTTTTTAAGGTGGAAGATTGATCAGAGGTCCAGTGGAGCAAGCAGTAAAGCCAGGCGGGTGACACCAGGAGCCAAAGGTCTTAATGCTACCACAAGGAGGCTTTGCAGCTGGATGGATGACCCAGTTTGCGTGCTTTGGAAAGAGTGAGTTGGGAGCTGGCAAGAACCATTGAGGTTCCTGTTTGTCATCATGGACCAAGGAGGAAGCATTGGGCAGCTGAGCTGAGGGGAGACAATGTGCAGCAGTTATAACTGGGGTGCAGCATCAGGGCTGACAGCCAGGAGGCAGGGGCACAGTGAATAATCTTTACTCTTTTCTGTGGCATATGTGAAATTGGGAAGACAGACTTAGAGTTGAAAGCAAAACTTAAAGATAGCAACCAAAATGATTCTGTAGCACTGAAGCTTTTTACTCTCTTTGTCATTCTCTCCTCAAGATTTTCAGTTAGTAGGATCTCCATCATATAATCTTCTGATGTTTATAACAACATTATGATTGGGGATTGTAGAATGCACAGAAATTAATTTTCGTAGACTTTGCCAGATCATTTTCCTTTAAAAGAGACCTAGTTGCACTTTTAATCACAGATGCACTCTGTTGTAATCATTTGCTAAGCAACACGCTGCCTATGTTGCCTATGAAGCACAAAAGCAAGAGACGCTTGGGCGCGTCACGTAAAGCTTACGTAAAGTTTGTGAGCAGCAGCAGAAAGAGTGAGTGATGAATGCTTTCGGTTTTGTTCCCTATGTGAAAATAGTTTAAAGTTGGGTATTTTTCTCTGCTGGCTGCCATCAGCAATAGAAGTATCAACAGGAGAAAAATGGGTCGCTTGGGTTTTAGCATTAAGCAGCAAATCCAGGGCCAATAGGATTTAGCTGGGATGTTAAGGTTTATTCAGTGCATTTAGTTAATGAAGTTGGGGAGGGGAGGAAGAAGGAAAAAGTCAGTGTCTGGGCTTGGGGGAAGGGATGAAATAGCGTGCTGCCATCGAGTGCATCCTACGGTGGCTCCTCCTGATTGATAGATGCTCCACAAGACAAAAAACAGCTAAGCAAAGGAGATTTTAATTAAAAAACAGCAGCTCAATGCCAGCTCTTTTGGATTAAAATCAAGCAGAAAGTTTGTAACAGACATCTACTTGGTCTTAAGTGTACGTGTTTTTACCCCTAAGGGTGTAGTGCCCATTGGCTGGTGAGAGGGAAGAGGGAGATAATAATACATGCAAGCATCCATGAAGTGGTCATAGGGCCATGGAGATATTCAGCAAGAGCAACTGTATGTTAATATTAATCATTCATGTTAATTTTATCTTAATATTCATCAGTCAGGCACAGAAGTCATGTTCAGGCTAACAAACTCCCTTTTGAGCACTCTGCCAGATTTCTAGCAGACAGCCCATCATCCCCTATGCACATGGGTGGCCCTTTGCTGTGCTCACCCCTATTCTGAAGCCTTTGTGTCCCCTGCAGAGGCTGTCATCTTGTGTACTCACATGCTGTTCAGCATCTTGACTTGCTTTCTGAGCCCTGAAAGCCTTCAGCACAGAGACAAAAAAAAAATAGTATAGAAAGTAATTGTTGTTTACAATATAGGGAGTATTATCTAAATGCCCCCCAAAATAAATTTACAAACCAACATGAATTTATCTTTCCCCAAGGGGGTTAGTTGGTTGGGTTTTTTAATTCTGGTTCTGTAATTCTGGCTCCCAGTTGGATCAGACCTTATTTTCCCCAAAGCTGTGATGGTCATTTAGAGTCGGACGAAGTTTCTTTTCCCATGCACCTCCGTGGAGGTGTGTGCTTGACCCGAGTATCTCGACGCTGCTGGGAGTAGTCGGGCAGCCATTAACACTGTCGAGACAGCCAGTGACCTGAGCAGACTTTCCTCCTATGGGGGATGTGGGCATCGGTGGCAGGATCTGACTAACAGTATAGAATAAATAAGCAGCAGGTTTATGAAATGAATAAAAAGAGTCCATGTACCTGTTGTTCTTGCCATAATCTAATTGCTCAGACAGCCTATAGCTTGATACAATTATGTGAGGAGGATGCTGCAATATTTCTTAGCAGGATTTATTGCGGTGACACCTGAAAACTTTCACAAAATGGTCTGGAGAAGAACTTGAATGTGTGATTTTTGGTGGTTTGTTTTGGTTTGTTTTTTTTTTTTTTGACCTTACAAACATTTTAAGATAAATATTTTCAAATTATGATTTAAAAAAAAAAAAAAAAGTAGTGAAAATGCTTAGGAAAACACTGTACTTTTCTGCTTTCTCCTGTACTGGTTTATTTCTGTTAGATTCACAGTACATTTACTGAAAAGCATTTACTTACAGAATAGTTTAGGCACATGTCTGTAATAAGAAAGAAAGAATTTGATTTCATTAAAATTAAACTAACAAAAGGACTTGACTGTGATGCTTACAGCAGGGCTTTATGAATGTTCAGCCAACTTCTAGAAAATGGGGGTGGCTGTGTCAGAACAACAGTCCCAGGCATGGCAGCAGGAGTCTGGGCAGCTGCACACAGAAAATGTGAAGGTCTAGGTAAAGACTTCTGTCATCTTTTATATACAAATACATATATGTTAGCTGGTTAGCAAGTACAGATATTATTGCTGATCTTAGGATTTTACAAAACGAAATCTGAGCAGTCTGATTGTCTCAGTAGCAACAAGGGAAGCTTAATATTATCCCAGATGCAGAGCATGCTACAGAAAAGTGAAGAGGGGTACATCTCTCAGGAAAAAGAATACTTCTGGATGTATCTACATGGTAATGAAGTGTTTAGTGCAATGACCACACCATCTAGTCCTATATTTATGATGGGCTCTTGCCTTTACCCCTGTTGGCATATATTTTCTTATCAGTGGGCAGTAAAGCACTTATTCAGCATTTGAGCCTAAACAACTAAAAGGACAGAATCTGAGACTGGAAGACTATAAAATGACTTTTCTGATTTCACTCAGTTAAAGTGTGTGCATACTTTGAGGATCTCATTAGCATAGTTCTAGCTACATGCGAGCATCTACCCAGAAGAGCAAACAGAAAATTACTGGCTGTGTTGTAACATTAAACATTCTAAAGAAAAACAGCAGAGATTTTAAATGAAAAGGCTGTGAAACACTGGGAGCTAATGCAAATTTTGTAAATGCTGTAAATCCACTCAATAATTACTGTATAGGCTCAATAATTACTGTATAGTACTGGATTAAATACTAAAGGTCCTTCGTCTGTGTGGATCTGGTGGAGATTTCCTTACATATGATCAAAGTTATTAAAAAACCTGTTTTCTTTCTTTATAAGTGTATGCTATACCTGTGGGAGTAAATGAAAATAAAATGTTTTGCTCCTGCAGATAGGAAGACATAAGAGTTCTACCTTTGTTCCATTAGACTAGTTTATAGTATTCATTCACAGTGATGAGAATCAGCTTTGGAGTTTTAAGTCTTTTTAATTCAGGAAGTTTAGATCGGTGGATTTTGATTGAGTAGTAGAGAACATCAAAAGTTACAGCGTTAGATTTCTCCATGAAGAACAAGGGCTCTGTGCAGGCACTGAGAGAGAGAGATGCACTTTGTTTCCCCCTTCCTCCTTCCCCCATCAGCATTCACAGTGCACAAGTAAAGATGCCTGGTAGGTATTGAAGAGGCTGTCATTGTTAATTTACTGTGAGCATCCCACGGTGACTGGGGTGGGATAGAGGAAGCTGAGTAAAAATTATAAGAGCTATTGAAACTGGCTTGTAACAAAGTCCAATGTCCCTTCAGTGTTTCTAATGTCACATAAGTAAGATTTTCAGGATCTGATCCCATGTTTTAAAATGCTGCTTAAATTTTGGAAGCTTCTCTTGTTTGTGGAGGAATGATACTTTTCTGACAAAAGACTCCAGCATGAGCCATGATGGTGGAGCCTCGTAAAGCTGTTATTTTTCCATTAACTAACGAGAGCAGCTCTCCAAGCAGCCCCCAATCCTGACAGAAGTGCAGCTGCACTTGGAGGTGTCTGCTTGGAGGTGACCATCACGTGCTGGGTGTGGCTTACCCACACTTCCAACCAGTGTTGCTGTTGGCCTCCTGTTTGCTTACAGGAATATGTCTTATTATAAGTTATATTCCAATTAATTGCTAATATATCGCTAGGATCTTCAGTACCAATTAATCTGTTGGCATGTCCTGTACTTAATGTATGACATCGTGGTATTCATCCTCTTATTGGTAGCTAATTAGAGTTTCTGAGTAATTTCCCCCATGTCTTGAAAAGCATGCTTTTAGAAGGCACTGATCTTGAGCTGTGACACAGTAACTTCAGGGATACCTGTTTCTGTTCCTGGCTATGGAGCAGAGTGCATCAGTTTAAACACTGGAAATGCAGATCGCTTCCCTCTGCAGCTATTAAGACTGTCGTGACTGAGTGTAAGAGGAGCTCACCTGTTTTGTTCCATATTACTGCAGAGTAGGGTCACATCCATGACCAGTTGCTGAGTTCCAGCTGATGAGTGATACCCCTCAGTGGTACTTCCTAGCCAGTGGGTGAAACAAGCTCCCTGCAGTTGTGTGAACGTACTTTATTGTGCTTGGATGACACTTTCAGATTTCTTAAAAACATCCCTCCTGTCTTCCTGGTTTCTAGTTTTAATGAAAAGATGATAAAAGGCAGAAGCATGACCATTTAAGTGACCTATCTTGATATTTCCGTATTTTCTATTACCCTTTTTCTATCAAAGGTAGCCTTAGCTACCTTTAGCTTTGGATTTGGTAAACTTTGACAGGGCTCTCTTTGTTACTTTGGTTTTTGACTGGACAATTGTATGAACACCATTTGTGGTGGATTACATATATATGTGTGTGTATATACATGCATATATCCAGTGTTGTTGGCAGTTACTTCTTGACCCCAGATTTCCTGGGAGGAGATTGCTGACACACAGTTTGGACTTTGGGCTGTGCCTTGTCATTCCTGGGTTTCCTTTTAGGGTGATCTGCTAACCAGGACCTATTCACTTTTAATCCTGTTTATCATCTGAAAAGAAAATCTCCCTGCACAGTGACCTTTCCTTGCCTGTTTTACTGCTGGTTAAGAAACAGCCCCAGTCATGCTTTGAGTGGGTGTGTGGAGTTACTGGGGTGCTGGCAATAAAATGCAAGAGAGGCTTTACAAAACAAGTGTACAGGAATCTATTTTACTGTACTTTTACTAAACACAGATTATTCTGCACAGATGGATAGGCTTTTACTTGGCTCAGGTGTAAAGGACCTGCCAATATATGTCTAAACCTTTCTAAAGCAACTCAAATTCCCCTAGGAGAAATGCATTAAAATTCCTATGAAAAAGGAGTTTCCTTTTACCTTGTGACCTTTCTGATTTCCCATCCCTAGACAGGAATGTCCCAGTCTCCAGTTATTACTATTATTATTATTAGTCAATAAAGTTAAAAACAGGTCACATATATATTGGGGGATAAGTAAAAATGTAAGTAGCCGTAACTAAGGTTGCCTATGGCTACTAATAAAATGTCACCTTCAATTTAGCTCTGTATGCCTCTGAGATCATACTTAAAATACATCAAAATGCAATTCTCTCAATGAGAATATAGCTGAGCTGCCAGGAAAATAATTTTATTTCTAAATAATATCTTTAAAATATAAAGGACAAGCTTGAAAGATTGCAGATACACCTGAAATCAGTTTTATTTCTAGTTCCTATGCTGCTAATGCAATTCACATTTTTCAGATACA
Organism: Nicator chloris; assembly: GCA_013400495.1. Lineage (NCBI taxonomy): Eukaryota > Metazoa > Chordata > Aves > Passeriformes > Pycnonotidae > Nicator > Nicator chloris. The sequence goes on from WAAE01015003.1 coordinate 60,868, forward strand.
TATATTTTATTATGAGGGGATTATTTTATGAGGAGTTTGAGATTTTTGCACAATTCTTTCTTGATTGTGTTGATTTAAAATATATTAATTCTTACTCAGTTAAAGAAATTGACTGGAATCTTTAACTACAACTTTCTCAGGTTTATACTATATTAAATTTCTTGCATGATTTTGTTTCTGGAATGTGTGCTTATGTTTGCCCTAGTTTAAAAGGAAACTAATTTGCACTGTTACTACTGCTTTCTGAAAACAGTTTGAGAAACTTTGTTGCTTGGAAAAACTACAGAAATGTTTCAGTTTAAGTTGTTTTGTATTGGTACTTCTATTTTCATAGTAGTAATCACAGTTTTTGGGGGGTTGGGAGTAGCCACAGAGTAAAACCACTTTGGCCCTGCAAATATGTCTAAAGCTAAGGGCAAAGACTTTTTTAAAAATCACATCAGCACAGATTCAGTCTAGTGATGAGTTTGGCTCAGCGTGTCTTCTGCTGCAAGCCTTATTTCAAGAGGTTATTAGTCAAACTTTGAAAACTGTGCAGACGTTTCTTGCAGAAAACTGATAATCTGCCTAATGAACCTCAACAGTCTGGGGAAAGCCAACAAGCAGGGTGTGTACTTGAATGCTTTTCATTAAAAACATTTATTAGGGTAGATGTCAAATGGATAGGCTATAGTAATAAGCAAAAATGAGGTTATAGCTCATGTTTGAGGCAAGCTCTTGTGTCTGCAGCCCTGAATAGCTGCTGCCTGTAAAAGTCTCTACACTTCTCATTCAAAAGAAGGACTTACATGTGGTTGTAGGACATGAAAAAGATGAGAGACTCCAAATATTTCAGAAGGTAAAGAGCATAGAAAAACTTTATTGTCTTAATTCTTACTACTTTTTTATAAGGTGTTCCAATACAGACCTAACAGGTTTGGTGAGTAGGAATGACACCTCTCTAATCCCCTTGTTTAAACTAGAGAAACAGCTAAAATGCTTTGAGAACTAGAAAAGCAAAACACCACCTGGAAAAAGATTGTTTTGAGAAAGGATAGTTGTTTGCCAGGATTTGTTTTGAGAAGAAACTTTCTTAAGAATTTCTCCCATGGGAGAAAGTTAGCAGGCTAGCAGGCTAAAATCTCTCAGACCCAGAAATATCAGGCCCACACTTACAAAAATGTGTTTGTTCAAATAAATACCATTTTAAATTTATGATGTGTAATCAAAAAGGTATGACAATCTATATTAATTTTAACCTTGTATTGTTCAGTTAATACTTGGTCAAATTCAATAGTTTTGTGCAAGCACTGAGCACCTGATTTACATACCTACCTATGGTTTGTATATATGCATAGTGACTTTGTGACAAAAATGGCATTAAAGGAGATTCTGAGACATAAATATCTTCTTTTTATTGTCAATCTGAAGTGCCAGTGATCTGTATTCCTACCCAGCAATGATCTTGTATTTGTAAATAGTTCTATTTTAATATGGTTTACCTGGTTAGATTTAGCAAATTGAAACAGCTATTTCAGTGTTTTCCATTCATTTGCTTCCTTACTTCTTTGGAACAGCGTCTAAGGGTTTTCCTGAATTTTAACATGTGTACAGAAGACTAAATCTGAGAAAAGTCTAAGCTGCAGGTAGCCTTGCCCAGTTGTAACATCCAGGGAAGATGTTGAGGGTGAGATGCCTGCAAAATCTCTGACAGAATTTCTCAATTAATCTATTGGAGCAGTGGAATGAGAACAGGTTGCTGTCTAATCCCTGAGGATTTCTGGGGTCCTCTGTCTTCCTACATCCAATTTTTGTGATGACACAACGATGTTCCTAGACTTTCTGTTGACTTCGGCTACAAAATGGCACCTCATTGTGAAAGCGATGTGTAATTCTGCTCCAGCTTGTGTCTGGATAAGAACTTTTTCTCCAAGTAAAAAGTCATCGGCCAAGAGGAATCAGCTTCAGTTGTGCCAGGAGAGGTTTAGATTGGATATTAGGAAAAAAATTATTCAGTGAAAGGGTTATCTGGCACTGGAACATGCTGCCCAGGGAAGGAATTTTGTCACCACCTTTGGACGTATTTAAAAGACGCGTAGATGTGGCACTGAGAGACACAGTCTTAGCGTTGGTCTTGGCAGTCCTGGGTTAATGGCTGGACACAATGATCTTAAGGGTCTTTTCCAGCCTGATTCTGTGTTTCTATTGTCCATGGAAATTGTGTTTTCATAGGCTTTGTCTTCTTTCTCCATCCATTTCTCCTAACTTTCACTGCTCTCTTGGGAAGATTTTCTGAGTTTTAAACATGGATGGCTCCTTCTGTTGGGGTAAAAGGAGAAACTATTGACTTTGAAGAGATACATTGTCTCAATGATGGGACCAGTGGAAAGTGAGTGTGATAAATCCGTGAGATTGGAAATGGAGTGTTAAAATCTTTTCAGTATGTGTGGATAGAAAAAGCTTACCTTGGTATGTGGATTTTTTTCCACATCCCTCAGAGGAGGTAATATTTTTATTGATGTAGGAAAGTTTAGTGGCTGGTACAGGAACACTACTGTGTCCATCACCACTTTGCTTCAGTAGGAATAAACTTTTCAAAACTTGTGCATTTTCATTTCAGCCACTTGGAATGTTCAGCAGTGAAATAACTGCTAAAACAGTTATTGCTAAAAGATCAAATTCTAGGTAGACTTTCCCCCTCATCTCCCCATTCAAAGCAGCCTTCTGGATCTCATATTAATCGTAAGGCCAGCTTCTTGTCTTTTTGTAGATCTCTGCTGCTCTGTTGAATGTATTAGAAAAGTCACATTGGAGATTGAAGATTATTTTGGAAGTTTGATCTGTTTGCAGGAGAAGCTGATCTTTGGTGTGCAAGTATCCACTTTTTTCAGTTTTGAGGTAAATCTATGCTTACTCATTTATATGAGAATGTATTTCTTACATTGATGTTATTTGAAAATTTGCAAGTTGGATTAATTAGGAGCAAGTCTTTTGCTGTTTGAGGCACATCCTGGGCACCCAATATATGCCCACCTTTAAGTGTTATGGTGGGTCATTTGCCATGTTAATGCCATTTTTGTTGGTTAGTTTTAACAACCTGCCTCCCATAAGTCAGAGGGGGAAATAAAATTACTTCTTTTAGACAGCCTGTTTTCTAAGTTTATACTCAATTTTGATGTCTCCTTTCAATTCATCTCTGCCACTGGGCACCCAGACACCAAAACAAACCCCAGTCCATTTGGCAGATGACCACAGGATTGGGTTGTGTCCTGTGAGGCACAAGACTCACCTGTTTTACTTGGAACTGCCACACTTGTATGAAGTGACTCCACTTTGATTAAAATGCAATCATTTTGCATGCTGTTGTAGTGTATTTGGTTTTGCAAATGTCTGGCCTACATTCTTCTGTTCAGTTTTTCCTTCCGTAGCTCAAGAAAGTTGCTTGTCATCTTACCCTCTACCAGGACTCTCAATAATTCTCTTCTTTCATCTATATTGTTACCTGGAAGTTATTTATAGACTATGATCATATTCTGTTCAATCCTCTTTTCTGGATTATAGAACTTCAGCTTCCTTAGTCTGTCTTCATATTCGGTGTCTTATCCTCCAATTCCTATATCATTTAAGTTAGCCTTCTTTGTATATGCCTAGTTATTTTATATCTTTTTTTGCAATACGTGCAGATAAGAGCTGCATGCGATATTCCATTTGTGGTCACGTCATGACTCTGTACTCTGGAATTATTACCTTATTGGATTTATATGAGATACATGCACATCAAAGACCAGCAGTTGCTTCTTCTGCAAACAGATCAAACTTGCAAAATAATCTTCAATCTCCAATCAAATATTGAGCCTATTTTCGGATGGCATCACGCTCTGTGCTTCTAGACAACATTCCGTACCTCTTATATTCCATCCTAAAGCAAGAATAGCTTTACTTATTGTGAGTAAATATTCCCTTGTTTTCTGCATCAGCACATTTCAAATGTCTGTGGATTACTATTCTCTTGGAGACAAAGACAAATCAAATGGGAAGGTGGAAAATATTTCCGCCAAAGTACATGAATTTAATACTTCTGGACTTAAAAAAAATTAATAAATAATTCATCTTTAATGGAAATATGTCTGGGTTTTGGTTAATTTTCATGTGTATTTTTCTTTTTTTTTTTTTTTCAAGAGAGCAAGAAAACAATAGTTCTAAAATAGAAAGAAATGAACGGCACATAAGACCAGCTGCTGGCAGGACTCTTACAAAATCAGCTTCAGTTTCTGTGCTTAGGAGGCCTCTAAATTTTTAGAAGCTTGGTTGGTTTGGTTCTTCGCTCCACACTCATGCCCTCAGTACATCAAACCTCTGAACTGTCTAATTTATCTATCTTGAATTCAAAATGTTTTCCGTTTGTATGACCCAACAATTAATTACATTCATAAATCGAATTACATAGAAATATTAAATGGTTCTATTAATGGTATCTGTAGTAACTTTTATAATTAAAAAAAATCTTTATTTTAGCTTGCTATGATTTGCTTGTAGTGTGCATTTTCCAACTCAGTAGTCTTTTTCAGCTAAATTTATCCTACTTGTCTAATTCTTTCTCTACTGCTGCTGTTCCTCCCTTGAGTAACATTTAGAACCTTTTACTTCCTTCCAGAGTTGCTTATCTGTGGAAAAGCTCACACTATTAGTATCTTGTATACTAGCCTAAGTGAATCCTAGAATTTCAGAACAAGTAAGAAATCAGTTTGTTGCTTGATTGTCAAATTCATCCAGGTGTAAACACTTAAAAGATTTTGTGCCGATTATATCGCCATTGGTGGTTTCTTATTCTTCCCATCCAGATTTAGCGTTGTCATAAGTGGTCTTATTTCTTACTTGCTTCCATACTAGTCTGTGCCAGAGATTAATTTGTTTCATCATCTTCAGCTGGAAAAAAAATTAAGCGTTGCTGTAATATGTAAGAAATATTTTGCTGCAAGGATGACTCTTGTAATTCAGGTGAAGGTTGAGTAAGGCAAGCTGTCTCTAAAATGTGCCTGCTTCCTGCTGTGTTGGAGGACCTTGCCAATTCTGGCAAATCCATTTTGACTGGTAGGTTATACTGGTTATTTAAAATAGTAATAAAAAAAGTTTTAAATGCATTAAGTGCTTTAAGATTAGTGCCAGAATGAATGTCATTAAGTAGTCTAATGAATCCAGTGTGTTCCCTTTTGAAGTTAGCAGTCACTGAGGTCTGGGAGAGCAGTGTTTGTACAGAAAAGCTGAAATGCAGTCCAAAGGAAGCCCAAGGAAAGGAGAAGTACTGCAAAAATTGAACTGGAATTAGAAAATAACAGGATTTAGGGAGAAAATTTAAGCCATTTGGAGGAACTTTTCAAACCCTGGGGCTGGAGTCTTATATCTTATTGCCATTGAATCTTCAGAGACATGGCTTTGATTACCATCTGCTCGGTAAATGAGTGGCTCCTTCCTAAAGTCTGTCTTGGACTATTAGATGAGGAGTTTGTCTTGCCAGACTGTGCTGAGAGCCGAGGGGTTCAGGATGGTTATTCCTGGTTTGCTTCCCTGATCTGTAGAACAGGTCTCTTGAATTTCCATGACATCACTGTTAACAGAAGGGTGGGGAGGGGCATTCCAGAGGATGTGTGTGTTCCATGAGTGCCTGAGTTTGGCATATTGAAGGGGCTAGTTATTTATTTAATTTATTTACTTGGCATCATTTCAGATTAGCAGCCTGCCCAGGAAGTTTGTGCTGTAGTACGTAAATAGAAAAAAGGAAAATGTGTGGTGGAAGACGGACATGTAGAGATAACAGGTTCTCCAGATCAAAAGAAGCCATTTGGTTTCTACAGCTGAGGCTCTCTGTATTGTTTGGTTTCCGAAACAAATGATGCCGCCATGTTACTGCGGTCAGCTGCAAAAGCCTGGGAGTGCCTTTCCAGCCCTGCAGATCTGTCCGGCATCTGGAGATGAGGCCAGGAAACAGAAAGTGTGAGTGGGCTCCACACCACAGGTGTGTCTTCCCATGGTATTTACAGGCTCTCAGAGGATTGTTAGTAGGCAAGGCATGGGCAGGGGGTGTGTGACCATGCTGCTTGTGGCTGAACTGCCAGTGAGAGAGAATATGGGTGTATTTTGCGGCTTTTTGTTTTGTGGATGGGTTGGTTGGGTTTTTTAATTTTTCTCTTTTTTTTTTTAAAAAAAAAAAAAAAGAAAACACCTAGCTTGATTAGCCTGCTTGGTGCAGGCAGTTGTGCTTCATGGACTGGCTGTTGTCTTATGTCTGTACCTTCTGGGATGAGTAGAAGTGGCTGTTCCACAGTTTCACCTCACAGGCGCTGGAAATGCAACTACATCTGCTCCTGAGTCAGCAGTTGTTTTTTGGGGGAGTGGGGGGATTGCTTTGCAAACAAACCAGATTTTTGAGATCTGAGCAGTAATTTGTAGTAAGTTCTCTTCCATTGTGCTGGGCTACCCTTGCAAGGTTAAATAGGAAAACAGGGTCCTAGTCACAGAGCTTCCTTGGGGACAGGGGAAGGAAGTCTGTACCCATTAGAGGATCCAGAGATGAGGTGGGCATAGGACATGAGTGACTGCTGTGTGTAACGCTGACCTTTCTGTTCTCTCAGCTGAGGCCATGCCTCCTGCATTCATAGGCTGAGGAATGTATCCCAGGCTGAGCTGGGACCCAGCTGCATTTGGGACATCAAGTCCCTAAACGTTGCTGGCACTGGGCTGGGAGTAAGGCAGCTGGGACCCACTGATGGTGCATTAATCCATTTTGACAGGGAATCAGAGCTGGGAAAGGATGATTTTCTGAAGAGTTAGGGCATCAGAAGTTGGTATCACGGCACCACTGTGGGCTTAAAGTTGTTGTATCCTGACTGCTTTTTGTGCCTGGGTAATCCTTGCACCTTAATTGCTTCGTCCTTTGGCTTGCAATGAACATGACCCCCAGGGTGTTTGTCAGAAAGCCTCTCTTTAAATTAGAATGGCCTAGGGAATGCTTACAGGGGCAGGAACTGTTCTGTCCCTTCCTAGTGCTCTCTTTCCCCTCACCCACCCCCTTCTTTTACCCCCCCCATGGTTGTTTTTTTAGGGTTTTGTTGTTGTTGTTGTTGTTTTGTTTTTTGTTTGGTTTGTTTTTGGTTTTGTTTTTTTTTTAATTGTTGTTGTTTTGTTTTGTTGGGGTTTTTTTGCCTTGTCTGCCAAAGAAAGTGTATCACACAGATCAGAGTAACAATCATTTTGTGCACTTCTGACATCAAAAAATGATCAGCTCAGGAGAGCTAAGTTGCAAAGTGCTGTGAAACAGTCACAGTTCAAGACCAATGGAAAGTGCACTAGTTCATAATGCTGGGAGGGCTAGGTCTCTTGGGTTAACTCTCCATTTCTCCTCTCTGCCCACTGATCAGGCAGTTATCAGTGGTAAGGAGACCCTTTCTGGTGTGATCTATTTTACTCTATGTGTGGCAGCATTCTTTGCAAAGACAAGCCTGTATATTTCAAACTGACTTTATTATTATGAACCAAGGGTAATAAATTTTAATGCAAGTTTCAACAGCGTGTTTCTTTTTTTTTTTAGTAGTTTTATTAACATAACTTTCAATTTTCTCTAGCTAAGCAGCCCAATTGCCATTGTGTCAAGTAACAAAGATGCTCAATAAGTTTTCATGGCCACATAAAGGAAAATCATACATTTTATTTCATCCAAAAATAAGAAGGATTTTTTCCGAAGTAGTCAATTATTCTTTGAAGCCACTCCGGACCACTGATTCCCAGACTCAAGTTTTTATTTGAGTTCTTTGCAGATTTATAGTAATACAAATATGAACATTAGATGTTTCAGGATGTTATAACTTGTTGGGGAAAAAAAGTGTACCAGTCTCTGTTCTGCATTTTCTGGTCTCAATAAAGATTTCTAGTGTTATTTCATGTACTTGATCTAGATGTCTCTGATGCCATGGTTGTTCCCAGTTGCAAATGAGAGGTGTTGACTCAGCCACAATGTTAGTCAGTCAGACAGAGACTAAAAGAAAACAATTTTATTTTTCTAGATCAAATGCAAGAGTAGATGCATACAACTTTTCTGGTTGATGTGCTCATGAATTCCTCTCCCCCCGTTTTTGATCCTCACAAAGAATCTTGAATGTGAGCCAGATTTCTCTGGGAAATTGTCCCCTTGATGATGATACTTGCCAAGAAAGGGATTTCCACAGATTTCCTTAGTGAGGGAAAGAACTATTAACACTCTGTGGATGGGGGAATGGCTAACATGAAAACCACCATGGAAAAAAATGAGATTATTCTTGTCTACATCATATAAATGCATAAGAATTCTTTCTGGTGATTCTATCAGCCTATCAAGGTTTTTTCATATTTTCCATCAAATTGCACTATCTCTGCATAAGAATTGTTCTGAGTATTTTTTGAATTATTATTTCCTGCATAAAATATTGAGAGGAGAGATTGCTGCTTTTGCAAAGAGCCTGCATAATCATCTAGGTTGGGCCTTTGCCAGTGCAAGGTGGCTGTATTGTCCTTTCTACTCTGTAGTACAGTGTATCACCAGAAGCCATGATGTGGCTATCACAAACATCAGAGATAGAGCTGAAGCTCAAACCTTTAGTCAGAATTTGGAAAGGGACTAGGAAAGAGAAAGTACACAGTCAGGAAGAACCCTGTTCAAATGATTGTTTCTTTTAAATGCCTCTACCAAGAACACTCTATAAAGAGTAGTAGGGATGCATATCTTCAAAACCAAACTTTGCACAAGACATGGATTGAGCTAAATGCTCCAGGAACTTCAGTGCTTAGTGGGCAAAAAGATGCTTTTGTTTCCAAGTGCCTGAGGGGGTATCTGTCATGTAGAAGAGTCTTCTCATAGACCACATAATCCTGGCAGGGCCCTTTTTGTGAGTCGTATCTGTTGCTAAATAGGTGCATGAGATTCTCCCAAAGGAGATAGGAGAGGACTATACATCTGTCAGAGCAGCAGGCCCTCCCCTAGAGGCTCCAGTGGAACCGAGGGAAGGAAAGAATTCTGTGGGCAACTAAAATCAATTAAAAATAAGTGTTGGTTCCATGTCTGGTAATTCTTAGGCAGATGGAGGTGACAAGCAGGACTTCCCTAGGGTAGCAGGTATGTACCACCCTGGGCCTCAGACTGTGTATTGGCAGTTCACTTGGTGCTGTAAATTAAGTGCAGACATTCTGGCTCTGAACCAAGACCAGGTGCAGATCTCACATGCTGAAGGTCAGTCTCAGGTAGACAGACATGGATGCTTTCCTGTGTAATGGAAGGCTGATAAACTACACAACAAAGGTTTGCAAGGCAGTTTGTACCTAAACCCATCCATGGCAAAGAGACCTGAAAACATAAGCATTTGTGACTTCAGTTCAAAGAAATCATGTTTACAGAACAGGAGTGAGGTGTTTCTTCTTCTCCCTTCCTTTTGAGGAAGGCTGTGATAGCAGTATTCTAAGCAAAACAGCTAAATTCTGATAAAAAACCTGTCTTTTAAAAAATGTTTTTCAGCCGATGGTCTGTGAACCATATCTCAGAAACCCAGGGCAGGTAAAGATAAAAAGCAAGCATTTTGCCTTGGGCTTAATTTTGCTATTCAAAGTTCTACATATCCGCTGGAAAATATTTAGGGATCTGTGAATTGAGAACAGTTGAAAATCACTGACCTGAAAATATATTTCCTTGTTTTCAGAAAACCAGTGAGACTGAGTTAGCAGAACATTTCTCTATGGTGATGTTGATGTCTTTCCCTCCTACCCCCATCCTACTAATGGATCACATGATTTGTAACTAGTATAAAGCCTTTCATTTCTTATGGTCCTTCTCTAATGAGATCTTTCTGTATTGAACCATCAGCATGGAGCTATCCTAGACTGCTTGTACAATTATCCAATGTACTGCAAATTTAAATGCAAATGAAAAGTTTGCTTCGTTTTTCAAAAAATGATGTTTTCCACTTAATTTTAAAGGATCAGTCTTTTCAAAAAGATCTCCCATTACAATTAAGATGTCTTATAGTTCTGGGATCAAGGTTTATTTCTATTTATGCTCAAAAAACCCCAAAATTGACTACTGTAAATGGAACAGATGTGTCTACACTAGATGTCATAATTATCTATGGCAGTGTAGCCTGACTTTGGAACATGTGCTACAGGGACAGCATTCAAGTATTCCAGACCTCTGACCTTAAGCAGATGTCATTATTTTAGTCATATGGACAAGCCAGAAGGAAGGTCAGAGCTCATTCATATATATTTATATCATAGTCTTCTATTTTATGTATACATGTGGTATATTTGCTTGAAGGTTTATAGGAAGAGGTTAGCCCTAAAAAGTGTTTAGGGTGGAATTTGGCTTGTGACAGAACACGGTGTTTTTATGATGTGGCATTGGTTTTTTTGTTGGGTTTTTGGTGTTTGTTTTTTTGTTTGTTTGTTTTGTTGTTGCTGTTGTTTTGGGAGGGCGGGATTCCCTGCTGCCTTTTTTTTTTTTGCATGGAACCCCTAGGAGGATGCTCTTGCCTGAATTATGCACTGAAATCACTGGGATTGCTTGGAGTGGACATCAGCCCAGGCTTTGTTTCCCTCAAAGTAGCTGTCATCTCAAGTAACTGTCATTTTTGTGGAATATGCTTATGTCTGATCATAGCCTTTGGCAGCAGCCTTGAACAGGAAAACATTCTTTCAGTTCAGGTGGCTGGGGCTTGTAGATGTTACAGACCACTCTGAATGCAGGTAGGGAAGCTGCAGCTCATGGAGTTTAATTGTACTGCATTTTATTGGGGCACTGCTATGATATTGGTGACCTTCCTCCTTTCATTTTACTGAAACCATATAATTTCATTCTGTGATGTTGCCTGAAGCCACCAGGTTATCTAAATAACTTGCCAGCCTCAAAGCAAAACTCTCCCCTTTTCCCAAGGATCCTTTCACTACCACACCAGCAATCTATCTTTTTTTTACTGGGAGGGTGGAAAAAAGCCACGCTACCCTCAAATAATTTTGCAATTGCTAACACACTGAGTCTAATAAAAATAAAAGGACCTGAGCAACAAATTAAAGGAAAGGAAAGGCCCTGAAAGGAAATGAATATATGAGTTTCTTTGTGAAAATTACCTTTTTCTTACATTATATGTATAGGAAGACAGAGGCATTTTAGCTGAGTAATTAAAGTACATGCTTATGATGCCAGGAGAGCAGAATGACTGAGGCTGAGACTTTCTCATGGTTAAATCACAGACCTATTAGAGCTGAAGCAGCAGGCAGGTAACACTGTGGTGCCATATTATTGGTAAGAATAGTCAGAGGGATTCCTGACAACATACTCCCATTAATTTATTAAAACAAATGCCACTTTCAACTCTTTAATGAAAGCACCTGCCTTTAAGCAATGGTCAGAAGGTGCTTATAGGTTATGAGAAGTACTTCTTCAACTGTGTACTTTCCTATCCCTACAGAAGCACATACAGCATCAATATGACCCCCAAAACACAGGTAAAAATAGTTTTCTCTATGTATGACCCTAGTTTTGAAGAACAGTCATGGAACAGCGTTGTTGCACAGTCCATGTGTTGGAGCTGATTCCACCTGTCAACCTGTAGAAGGTCTGGGACTGCTTGGTCCTCTCCAGCCTGGTCCTCCTGGGACTGCTTAGTCCTCTGCCATGTGCTCCTCCTGGGCTCAGTGCTCAGGCGGAAACCCAGGCAAGAATGGCTGAGCTGACACCAAGCTGCAGCTGCCCTCTGCCTTTCTTGTGGTCTGTGCTTCTTGATGCTCTTTGTAAAGGCAGGGTAGACAAGCCTGCCTTATTTGTAAAAGGTGTATTTCGCAAAGGTTGCTTTGTTATTTATATTTAGGGAGAAAAAAAATCCTTAAGACCTTGGAAACTGTAGAAATTGACAGCTCAATTCCTCCTTTTACCAAAACTCTCCTCTTTCTTGCGTTGTGCACCTTCCTGTTGTGCATTAGGGCTGAAAAGTATGAGAGAAAGTTAAGAGCAAGCATTTGTACCGTATGGATTGGTCTCTGTCCTTAAAGGAGTCAAATTTACTGTGGTGGGTTAAGATCTGTTTTATTGTATTTTTTGGCATGGTCCTGTAGAGCTGCATTCTGTATGGCTTAAAGCTGTTGGAGTTTAAAGAAAAATAGATGAATTATGAAGAGAGTTGAGAGTTCACTTACAGTTACCTGGCACCTGTTTCCAACCACAGGTTGAAGTCAGCATAATTTGGCAAAAAGATAGACAGAAATAACCCCAGGCATTGTTTCTGTGTGGCAGTAGACCACATCAAAACTACTTAGGGCATGACAATATTTAGATCAAAGCATTAAAGCTGAAAGGTCATCCAAACCTTATTGCACCTAAAAAAAAATCAAGTAATCCTTGTAAAAGCTTTGGCACAGCATTGTTTTGGTGGGAGTGGGAGATAAGTCTTGAGAAAACCTGAGGCTTGCATTTATTGAAAGTAAAATTGAGATTTGCAGGTTGGCAAAAGCCACTTTTAAGGGATGAAATTGCATTGTCTGTTCTTTTTTTTATAGAGAGATGATTAGTAACCTGATAGGAAAATGTCATTTAGCTTTCTTGTACAATGTGTGAGTCAACAAGTGTGCACTATGAGTTAGCCTTGCAATATTCAGCATTGCTCATACTGCTGGGTATAAGTCATTTAGGTTCCAGAACTTTGTGGGGGCCAAAGTAAAACATTTTTGAAAATCACTGATATTCTAAAAGCCCATGTTGTTCCCAGTTCATGCAGCTCAAGTTCTTAATACTGAAGCAATGGAAGCTTTGGGCATAAGTGTTCTTTCATAAGTGCATTTTGCATCACAGTTGCGTCTAAAAAATAAGAAATCCATGGGTAGGGGAAGATTTTGACTTTCCAAGGCCCTTGCTGGTAAGAAAGTGTCCCTCAGTATTCAACATCCTCATTAAAGAGAAGAAGCTTTTAACTGAGGTTTTGCTTAGGCATGGGGGGTTTAAGAATTCGGCTAGTTTTTCTGTAACTTGGCTTTTTAAGAGTATCTTGCTAGTTCGACCTCATAGAGTAGCAAGTGATGTTTGATCTAGAGGAAAAATAAAGAAATGATAGGAGACAAACCAGTATGTTGAAATGGGATAAATCCTTTGAACAGTTTGCAGCTTTAATTTCTGTGTTAGCCTGTAGAGAGACATGCCCCTGTGTCTCTACTGTAAACCTTGCAACATTAAAGCAAAAAATCTGTCTTCTAGGCCACATTGGAATAGCCCTAAATTCTGCTTTAAATTTAAAGCCAGCCACAGTCGGCAGAGACCACGATATACTTCTATGAAACAAATGCTAAAGTGAGAAGGATCAAAACAATATGACTTCAGTTCCAATTTCTTGTTGATTTCCAGACTATAACAGATTTTGGACTGACTCTGCAAGATAGGTATAAAATAATGCGGGTACAAATTGGTGATGTTTTGCTGTCTTTTTGCAATGTTATACTGCAAGTGAAAAAAGCCAAGCAAGTTCTGTTATCTGTGCTGCCAGTAGGGAGATTTTCACTGACTGAAGACAACTGCTGTAAAAGCTTTAGCTGGTGGTAAACCCATCACAGGACTGAAGGAAAAGCGTTTTTATCCTCACTTTGGCACAGATGCCATTCTTTTCATGAAGAAGAACATGGGGAATCTCTTGGCAAGTAAATTTTGTGGATGTTGCACCTCTTAAGATTTCTGTCATTTCTATAAAGCTCACAGAACAAGGGTTTGTTTTTTTTTTCTGAGAGGGGCTTTATTGTTGCTATGTGTTAACTGCCTGTAAACAGTGTGTACTTCAAATATTTTATAGCTACATGAAGAGATTAGGGCTCAGAGCACTATGGTTTTATGCAACTTATCTGTAAAATGTCTGTTATACCTTTAGTTTCATAATACATTTTACCTGGAAATGAGATTATCAGGACACATTTTAATAGATAACTCCTTTACACCAGGAGCAAAAAGTAAATATATAAATTAATTCCTCATGAATCTTTGCATGTTGGTCCTTTGTTTGTTTTTGGGTCATGGAAACCTTTAGCAATGCATGAGAATAATCTGATCTAACAACAGGAACAAAGAACTAGCTCTCTGTTTTCCAAAACTGCAGCAAACGTAGAGAGAAATTATAACCAATTTTCCAAAACTAGCGTATAAATTCTTAGCAGCGACGTCTTGATCTTGGATGAAAAACACAGCATATACATACTAAAGAGAACAGTTCACTCTAACCAGATGCAGGGTCATCCATTAGGAATACTTTATCTGATTAGTATTGTTAATGGAAGGGCTTATCCGGCCATTCCGTAAGAGCGGATCTGCTGTAGATCAGGATTTCTTGTCAATACAATCATCAAGGCTATCATGGGTGTGACAGCACAGTATTAACCTACTAGAGAGAACTGGGCAGGAAAACATACCAGGCAGTCAGGGAAACAGAGACCCTTCCATTGATTTCTCTTCCGTGCATAGCATTGCCCCCTGCACTGCTCTTTTTCTGTCATTCCGCTTGGCAAGACAGATTACTTCAGCATCTTTCTTTACTCAGCTTCTGATATATTTAATGGCTTTATTGTGGTAATTTATGATGGTTTTGATTTTTGTATTCCTCATGGCCTTGATAAATGGAAAGGTAGTACAGAAAGGGCATATTTCTGGAACTGATGGAAGTACCGTAGTTACACTGTAGATCATTCTAAAACGTGAATTAGGAAGCAAAACAAAAACTCAGTCTTCTACCTGAGAAAAGAATGATCTTGAGATTGGGATATCCTACATTAACTTTGAAGATGACCTATCTAATATTTTAATTTTGTAAAATACACTTCCGTTGTTTGTTGAAGCATTTCTGACAACAATCACAGTATTTAATTATCTGTCTTCATTATAAATGGTATGTTTCGATATTAACATCTGTCTTCATTATAAATTTTATGTTTATATATTAACAATTGAGCATAATTTTAATCAAATAGAATTTATGTAGACATCAGTTCAATAGGTTATATTTTGTTTGAAGTTATCTATAATACTTTTGAGTTGGTCTTTGAAGCCACTCTTCAGTTAAAATATAGTGGATTTCATGCTTATTTTTAATAACCTGGGAAAAAGAACTCTTCTGTTTGAAGGTAAGATACATATTTTTAAACAAAACAGGTTTTCCTTAGCTATTTCTCTAGCTCTGAGGAGAAAAAAAATTATTTTTTATGTATGATACTGATAGATTTAAAAAGCTGTTACGAGTGTAAATTCCTTGGAAAATAATCCTAAATCAAGTGTGGCCTACTGTGACTGGCATGCATGGTAACAAAGACGAGAAGTTGCTGTGCTGTAACAGCTCTAAAACCACAGCGCTTCTCCTGGTGCTGATCATGGTCCCAGCGCTGCACCGCCTTTGCAGCTCCCATAGGAGATTCTCGCAGCAAGAAGTCAGCTCTTTGTTGCCATGGTTGTAGAGCTGCACCACTGGCTTGGAATAGCTCATCAAACCAAACCCATTCCTTCCCTGTTTTCAAGAAAAAAAAAAAAAAAAAGATTAGTAAAAACTTCAGAAATATTTTGGGTGTTCTATTTCTTTGCCTAAAATTGTAACTGAGCTTGCCTTCCTAATTTTACGGGTTTTAAAATAGCATTTTAAGTTTCAAATACTTCCCCTCCTATTTTTTTTCAGTTTCAGCCTTTGCTGCATACACTTCTCATTCCTTTATTCTTTGTCTTCTAACTGTGCTTGAATTTCTTAGATTCTTTGTCCTTTTCTTCATTTCCATATCTTTCTTATCTCTGCCTTTCTGTTTTTTCGCTTCCATGTTTTCCTCCCCTAGATGGGGTACAGGACTTTATGTCCCATGTGCTTGGTGTGGCTGAATCTGTCCCCCTTCCTGTTCACCTGCCTGCGTCTTTCACTCCTTAGGTAGGGGTAGGAAACGTGAAAGATCTGAAGAAGGGTCTGGCATAACCACAAGAAGGTTCAATTCTTGAAATCCTGAGTGTACTGAGAGCTGTAAAAACTAGCAAAAAGACATCACCAAAAAAAACTTGCCAAAAAGAACCTAGTAAAGCCTTCAGTGAAGACAGGAATTTGTGCAAGAAACAGAACCCAGACTGCAAGAGGTTAAAAAATGGAAATGGAGGGTTTGAAACAGTATTTGTAAAATGCTTGTGGGAAGTGGGATATCTGGACAGTTCCTATACTTTGTAATGAGGCAAAAGAACAAGTGAGTTCAGAGTGAAAAGGGCGGAAAAGAGGGATGATCTTCAGCCACATGCACAGGGCAAAGGAATGCAAGAGCAAATTTCGAATAGGCAAAAGACAATAGGCAAATCAGTGAGAC
Organism: Nicator chloris; assembly: GCA_013400495.1. Classification (NCBI taxonomy): domain Eukaryota; kingdom Metazoa; phylum Chordata; class Aves; order Passeriformes; family Pycnonotidae; genus Nicator; species Nicator chloris. Next base: position 77,212 of record WAAE01015003.1, read on the forward strand.
TTCTAATGACAGGGAGAAGGGGTTGATGCCCTGTTTTGGCTGAGATCAGAAGATGGAGAAGGCTGGGGAAGAGAAGGCTCTGGGGAGATTTAGGCCTTCCAGTACCTAAAGGGATTACAAGTGATCTGGGGAGGGACTTCTCAGAAGGGTCTGTAGTGATAGGACAAGGGGTAGTGGCCTTAAACTGAAGGAGGGTAGGTTTAGATTAAATGTAAGGAAAAAATTCTTTACAGTGAGGGTGGTGATGAACTGGAACAGGTTATCCAGAGAAGCTGTGGATGCTTCATCCCAGGCTGGATAGTGCTTTGAGAAACCTGAAACCTGTCTAGTTTTGTTCTAGTTCATGGAACGTGTCCCTGCCCATGGAAGGGGGATGGAAACTACATGGTCTTTAAGGTGTCTTTCAACCAAACTGTGTGCTAATTCTATGAATGAACAAAGATGATCAGACGTAGCAGATAGAAACCAACAAGAAGTTAACAGAAGAAAGCAAAGGGAAAAGAGCAATTGGATCTACTGTAAGGAAAGAATAAAGGAAGCAGATGCTCTGAGGCAGTAAGGGTTATGGTGAGAGCCCTAGGAGACTAGCAGATGGACCGGGGTTTCTAAAAAAAGCAACAAACAAAAAACCCCAAAAGCCAACCTCCAACATAATAAAACAACAACAAAACCCATTAATGATATTCAGGGCATTTGTGGGCTTAATCTACCTTCAAGAAGAAAAACTCATAAACAGCTAGGATGTCATAGTCAAATGGATAAAATGGGAATGGTTGTAAAGTGCACAGGTGGACCCTTAGATGCAGTAAACTAAAAGGTAGCTGGCACTGAATTTTTAACTTGGCACTGCTCTCCCTCTTACCAGAGTGAGTGCCTTGCTAGAGCCTTAAAACTGAAGAGCAGCAAACCTGAGTTTCTGTGCTGCAGAAGATATGCAGAATGAGCATAAACACATGCAAAAAGCCTTTTGTATCTAGTACCTCTCGTCTCTTGTATCCCTTGTGTCTTTGCTGCATTTAGTTTCATATCTAAACACTTGAAACCATAGTTCACAAGTTGATTCTCTGAAAAACTATCCATGAGGTGAGAATTTTGCACACTTTTCATAATATCTCCTTGCATTTGGAGTTACTCAAGATCTAATCAATGGAACACACTGAACTTCTAAGTCGTCTGTTTATAATCAAATGAGGAGATACCAGCTCAGTCAGAACTGGTGTGCTTTTGATGGCTATCCTCTGAATTTGCACTGATGTCCTTCAGAACAGAATCCAGCCACTTGATCTGCATGAATGTAGGAAGCTTAAGAGTTTTTCTCGGTGAATGAATTACTTATTCCTTGCTAGACACACTCAGATACCAATTTCTTTCAGGTCTTTGTATTGTAAGCTTATGGAACTGAAAGTGACACAGCAGTCATCCATGCCAAATTATATACAGAGTACAGCACAATAGCAGTGACACCAATGCACCCTCTAATGTGTGCTTAAACATCCTGATGCCGTATTTGACTTAAAAGCAATTGTTGTCCTGTTACTGGGAATGATAACTGCAATTCCCCTCCCTACCCAGCATCTTGACTGAACAAGCTACTGAATAGAATATGTTCTAAGTGGCCATATTTTATATTAAAATTTGATTAAATCCATTCTGTAGGCCACTCCAATGTGAATCATAATTATATTATTCTGCCAGTAACTGAGGTAATATGATAAGAAGAATGTCACATTCTCTGGACTGCTTTAATGGAGTATATATTATAGCTCCATGCTTCACGTATTCAGCAATCCTCACTTAAGAAAGAAATTTGATACTAAATGACAGCTTAAAGCTGTAATACTTGGTGGGTCAGACTCTTCCAGCTAACACATTAGCATCATTGGGGGTGATGGAAATTGTGCAAGATGAAAGTCCAGTGCAGGATTTGAAAAGGAGTGAGGTTGATGATAAAGCTTCCTCATATTACTAAACATTTTTCATACACACTCTTCGTTATTGCAAGGCAAGTGGGGGCACTTTACTATCTTGGTTGACTTCCTCTGTGACATATTTTCAGCTGACCTCCCTCAATAGATGAGAATGGACGTGGCTCTCTGTGGCAGTTTGTCTTACTGCAGCAGAGCTGGCAATAACATTTCATAGCCCTGCCTTGGAGAGTTCAGCTCCTCACCTACCGACATTCTTGTGTGGCTCTGTTTTCAGCCATCTAACACAATTTTAGTTTTAATGAGTGTCCTTAAAAGAATAAAAGGGAAAAAATCTTGGTGGGAAACTAGAGATCTGAGAACAAGGTAAACAGTTACTACCTGTTTGTCAGGTTAAAGAATATAGTTTCCAGGTAGGAATTCTGTGTTGTGACTTCATCAAGCTGCAGGTTACGGCAATCTATTTCAAAATAATGATTTGAAGTTGATTATCTGATGCTAAATGGCCTGAAAATCAAATCTACAGTTGTGGGTTCCTACATGTACAACATACAGCTGTAGGAAAACAGAGCCTTAAAAAAGATAACTCCCGGGGAAAATGTGTTGAATTTAGTGAGTCAGCTGCTTATATGAGCAGTAGGGTTATTGCGGATGCCAGATTTGGAGTTTCCTTTTCTATGCTCCTGTTTCTGGGAGGTCATTTTGTCTTAGTCCTCTCCACCTTTTAAATCATATAAACATCCATACTTGATCTTCCTACTGGTTTTGACATGTAGATCACAATATCCTCTCCACACCGTTGTTCTCTTTTCCTTTAGTGCTTCCAATAACATATGCATTTTACAAGCATTCTCAGACAAACTTTCAAGAACAAAGGGTTTGTGCTTCGTATCTAAAGAAGAGCCACTCAAGTCCATTGCAATTAGGCTGTGATGGGCAAGGCACTGAAAGTAACAAAGGAGGTTAGTGGGGCTCTGCCCAAGTGAAGAAATTAATTTTCTGTGTATTACCAGTCAATGTGCCTGGCTTCTCCTAGGTTTGGGAACTCTGTGTGCAAGAATTAACAGCTATTCTCTGAGCCCTGATGAAAAATGTAGTATGTTATTGTTCATTTGTGTTTTCTTGTCTGTGCCAGACAAGCTAAAACTGTAAAAAAAAAAAAAAAAAAAAAAAATTAGTGACCTTGTCCTGCAAAGCCTTGAAATGCCATTGGAACAGCAGCTGACTTTGGCCAAGTTCTTTTGTAAAAACACCCTCAGCAACATTGCAACATGTGAATAAACAGTGAGTGTCATTCTAATAACAATGCAAAGGTTGAATATAAAAATAATTAAAAACAAGGATAAAAACTGCTGACCTGAGGCTCAGTTCTCAACTACAGAAGTCAAGGGACTTTCAGCATGTTCCAAAGCAAGCAGCATGTCAGGCTGACCATGATTTGTATTTTTCCTGGCTCCACTTGTATTTGCTCTCAATGCAGTCTTACAGTGATCAGTGTTTACAATGTGATCAGACATTAGTAGCTCTACTAGATGTGAGTCTTCTTTTACTGATATTGGAAGTGCAAATTTTTAGTTGCAGGGAGTTTTATTTCCACTTCAGTTGCAGGATCACCTTTTGCAATAATGAAATTGTCTTGTCGTGCTAGCTGGTGCTTCTTGTGGCTGTGTCTCTTCTTGTTGGGCTGGTTTCTAAATGTGGGATGTCACTGAATTCATTAATACATGGAAATGATTCATTTAAGGTAGGTTTCTTTCCCCTCTGTACATGCTTGCTAATTAGCAGATGAATTTTGATGTTCTAATTGATCTGCTGCAGAGAGACAGCTGTGCACCCCAGCTGTCCCCCGCTCCGGTGGGCCTCCTCTGCAGTAGGGAGGCAGCAGCCCCTCTCCTGACAAATTGATTTAACTGGAGCGCCGTGCCTTGGGGGAGCCGTGCACCGCGCTGTCGCTGCAGATGACTGCAGCCTTTGCGGATGGCAAACACTGGAGCGCTGTAATTGCCCAACAATGTCCTTTCCATTGCCTTGCTGAAATTCAATTTTTCATGCCTCACCAAGCTTTCCAGTTCCCCTCCTGTCCCTAGTGTGGAAATACTGTATTCTGCCTGACTGCCATTTTAGGTAAAAATTCAGATGCTTGAGAACCGGGCTTAAATTGTACTTAATATGCTAATACTATGTAATGTAACGTGCTCAGTCACATATCAAAGTATTTGCATTTAATTCATAGGGAAATGTTCTCTAATTACATTGTATTTAGCAGGTATTCATTGCTAGGAACCTTTCACGCTGATCTTAGTGCATCAATGTTCTTCCCAATGCTATACTGCTGGTGTAGGAATGATGGCTGTGGTGCCTTTTAAACATTTGCTCTTTCAATTTTAAGTATAGCTTTTTTAAGACTTCACGTCCACTTACACACCATTTTGTCAAATCTGGTAAATACGTTTCATGTAACAGGTGCCTCTCCACAAAAATGACAACTGTGGCCCCAGAAAGTACAGCTATCTAATATATCTTTCATGTCACTCTCCCTCATGAATGGATTTCCAAGCTGTGCACAGCATCATCTACTCTTTCTGGAGGCCATTGATTTGGCCTGAATATACTTCTGGGGGAAAAATAAGAAACAGCACCGCAGAAACTGCAGTAATGAATTCTAATGTGTGCCACACCACTACCTTTATGCATATCTGAGAGATAACCAAGCATATCCAGCACATTTATGGGTGTGTAGCTTTATAGATACTAGTAAGTAGCAGCTGCTCTGGGCATTCACCAGTTTTGTGTGGAGGAGGACGTAGAGGTTTCCTCAGAAACGGCTGTCCATTGTGTTTGCAGAAATGTAATGTCACTACTTATTATTATTATTGCTATTATTTTTTCTCAGTATGTGCCTCTTTGTGTAAATGTGTGCAAGTGGCAGGGAATCAGCGGAAAGGACGAAAGAAGGGTTTATACCCTTGCCTGTTAAGGTAAAAACAGCGTATATGTGTATGCAGGTATTAAGCCATAAGGCTACTAAAGATTTTGTCAAACTGACCATATGTTCCAACATAAGTGACAGCCACTAAAGGTTTTGAGAAAAACATCTTTCTGAATTATTATGCACTAAGTTATAGTCCCAAAGAGCAGCAGAAGGTACACTGGGGGGAAGTCAGGATTTCATCCATCTGTATGCCACGGTTCTCCACCCCTGTACATACAAACAGAACAGTATGGGTTAAGCTTAAGCAAATATTATTTAGGTAAATGTGTCTTCCTTGATGTGAGACAGACAGTTTTCTTAACTGGCAGTGTTTTTCTTAAAGCTCCTGTTATGATTTGCATATCTTCAGGATAAATACCTCTCTCTCCTAAGGTCAGCCCCTGTACCACATGTTGCCATTATTTTCATCCTTCAATAGCCTTTCTTGTTTTATATGTTGTATTTCCAGTGACATATAATGTAAGTAATTACACAGTTTTCCCTCAGAGAATGACAAAAACATATCTTGCATAATGGGTAAGATGTTTTGTGGTTAAAAATAGTGCTTATTGGTCATTTTATTTCATTTTATAGCAGCAGATGATGATTTACTGAGTACTGCTTGGTAATACTACATGAAATTCATGGGCTGAGGAAGCAACCTGAACTCTTCATCTTTGGCAGCATTTTAAAAAGGGATGCCCAGTGGACCATTACCAGTAGAACTGGATTATGCTGAGCTCATTTATAAGCCTTAATGGGGAGAAGGATGTTCTTAGGAATGAGGTTTGCATCCCCCTACTGAGTGTTGTAACCCCAAGGGGTGTAGGAGAAGGTGTGTGTTCTCCTGACATGCCTGGAATCTCTAAAATGTGAATTGCTTCTAGGGGACTTTCGTGTTGATGGCTGTGCCTGCAGATGGCTGCAAGTCACAGTTGGTGTTTCACTGGAGTGGGAATGGTGTGGATGCTGTATTGGCTCACCTTTGTCCAGCCATCTTGTGCAGGGAATTACCCTGCCAGCCTGCTTGTGGCTTCATACGAGCGCTGCAATTACGGCTGGTAACAGAGAGCAGGAGGCCACAGTAGGGGGAGAAAGCAAAAGGTCCTGTATCCTCTCTGAATGCAAAATTGCATTGTGAGGCAATTTTATCCCAGAAGGGCCTGAATGAGTAAGGCTGAGAGGCACCCTTTGGCACATTGCTCAGGATAAAAGTTCTCATGCTCTGACCATGTCTCGCTGTATGAGTACCATGTGTGCATCAGTCACATACACTGACTCGAGGTCATTGCAGTACAGGTATTATTTGTTGCAGAAAGTACTGCAGGTCTTGTAGCCTTCATGGATGGTCAGATGTTTGTCCTGCTTTATGTACAACGCCTTTTCACTGCCTTACGTCAGAGGGGAAAACATCCTGGCAATCCTGTTTTGTTGTTAATAAGGTGAACATACACCCCTCTGCAGACCGTGTTCTAGATTCTGTCATTGGGAAAAGCCAGCCCTTCCATCCCTCCCCTCCAGTTAGGATGAAAAGCCAGCAGCTACCTCTGGCTGATGCTAAAACTCTCTTTGCTTTAGTACACACTAAGAAGGCAGGCTGTCTCAGAGGAACACTGGAAATTGGAAAAATGTGGGGGGTTTACCACTTTAAGGATTAATTTTCTGGGATGAGATTTTTTTTTCCCCACAGCCAAGATACTTTATATTGAACATTTTAGGCTGTCACATCACTACAAGGGGGTACTTAGCTACCAGCAGGGAGCTGAAGATTGCCCATCTTCTCATACATCTCCATTGTAATGTTTGGCTGTTGTGTATCAGAGAAGTGTTTATTCCAGCATATATTGCAAAGTACCATTTTGTGCTGCCATTATTTGGTTTTGTTTCATAAGAAGTGAACAGAATGGTAAAGGTACACCTGCAATAAAGCTTCCACAGCGTATTATCACAGCTAAGGCATTAAGGAACTGCCACTTCTAGCAGGCAAATGAGTACAGGCATGAAAGAAAATGCAGTGCTTAGCTCTTTTATTTTGACCAGTGTAATGTAATTACTTATACTAATCTTCCATTATATTTCCTTGACTAGCTGAGACAGGGACCTAATTGTGTCTCTAGCTGTTGCTGCTGCAAAGTACCTTTTAAATCATATTAACATCCATACTTGATCTTCCTACTGGTTTTGACGTGTAGATCACAATATCCTGTTAAATTAGTCAGCAAGAGTGGCTGGCTTGCGGTGTATCCAAGCCACAGCATAGCAATGGATCTAGTGTGAGTGATTTGATGGAAGTAGAAGAGGCACTGACCCCTTTTCTCTGGGAAAGCACTTGACCTTCCTTTTTCAAAGTATTTTGAGGTCTGTGCAGCATTCTATTCTAGCTGGTACTTCAATACCAAGATGCCAGAAATAGTCAGAAATTAATTATTCTACTTCTGGCTGTTCAAGAAACTATGCTTCCTTTTCTTTGGCATGGATCTAGCAGTAGTGATGAACACGTTCTGCACAACCAGGCTGGATTATTGTAACTCGCTGAAGCTGAAGATAAAAGCTCTATAGAAACTTCAGCTACTGCAGAGCACAGCAGCCTACCTCATTAGTAGGTGCAGCACTGTGAGCACACAGCGCCGGTGCTGTGCATCATCAGCTGGCATCCCATTTACTTCAGCAGCCAGCTGTGGGCTCATTCAGCACATAAGGTCACCGAAAGACTGGTATGGATGCTCTTTGTCTACACGTTGCCGCATTGCCTCTGGCACAGGGCTGCCCATCCTGTGCAGAATTAAAACTCCCTGGAACTGGACATGGCCAGTTTTGGCCAAAGGCCTTTTCCAGAATCTGAGGGGCAGCTACAAAAAAAAAAAAAAAAAAAAAAAAAAAAAAAAAAAAGGCTCTTCTCAATTTATAGTCCTGACGTTCATTTGAAAGAATACTTCCTCCAACACTAGCAGAGGAGACATTTAAAGATGTGTATGTCTGAAAGGAAGGATAAAACTTGGGAACAGAGTAGAGTTCACCCTGGAGAAGTGTGTGAACTTCCAGTTATGACGTTGCCATTCTCCTGATGTAGCAAAAGATGTCACAGAAATGCCTGAGCTTGTATTTTACTGATAAATACACCACAGTGCACCATGGCTAGGTCTCAGTCTTGCTGTCAGGATAGGCATCAAGAGGTCATTTAGCTCCTCTATGTAGCCTGGTTCCTAAAGAAGCTGGAGACTGCTCCCTACAGTCCAAAGCGAGCTGTTGTCCATGCAAGGGTTTGAGAAGGCTTGGGAAGCCATGGCAGAGGTCACAGCAAAGGCAGCAGGGAGGATCAGGGGTGCTACAGGAAGACAGCTCTAGGAAACAGCAGATGGCTTTTGGATGGTGTGCTGACAGGGAACTTCTGAAGAAATTACATTGCTTGACTCCTACTGCATGCAGGAAAAGGGAAATTCTGTCATTCAGCTCTGTTATGCAGCCCTACCTTGTCACTCTCAGAAATACAAGGCTGGAGGGTAGAGAAGTTGTGAGAGTGACTCCTCTAGGGCCTTGGATGGGAGCACCAAGCCCTACCAGCCCTCTTTTTCAGCTGGGATGGAAAATCTTGCTACAGGAGAAGAAGGGCTCATCTCTTCCCATCCACCTTGTGGACCACCATGGTTCTTACACTGCTTCTCTAGAAGGGATCTCTAAAGGTCATCTAGTTCCGCTAGGATGAATTATTTATGGCTACCTTATGTCTTACAGAATTTCTTCCTTAAAAATCTGTAGTGAAGTGGATTGCATGCAGTAGTCTATTTCTCTGCTTTGTGATCCTTTTAGTTGGAAGGTATGCTCTCTTATTAATCAGAATTACAACATTATTACTTCTTTTTTTTCTTTTTCTTGTTTGTTTGTTTTTTTTAATTGCAAGTTAAATCAGTGATTTTTTTTGTCCAGATATGGAGAAAACCAGCACTGTCCTCATTTTTAAAAGCCTTTTTCTCTCAGAAAGCTCTTATCTTTTACTAAGACAAGGAAACCCCACCTTTCTCCTTACTGATCAGACCTTCAGGAATTCTCTTAAATATGTTGCTTTCTTATACATTCTCTCCAGTTTCTCCACACTTCCTGCAAGTGCAATGCACCAAAACATCAAATGTGGCCTCCTCAGTGCTGAGCAAAGCACAGTAATTGCTTCCTGTTTTCTTCTGCTAAAATGTCACAGAATGAGAATTGTCCCTCCCTCACCCCAAACAGCCTTACAGTATTGGTTTGTTAGGCAAGTCATAATTCATTGTCGGTTGCACATCCATGATTCTTTATGGGTTTGGGGTTTTCTTTTGTTTTCTAGTTATACCCCATTGTGCATCTCTTGTATTTTGTACCAAACACGAATGAGTCTGCATCCAAGGATGTCTTTTTTCATTGTGAACTTTTTGTTCTAATGAAGGTAGTCCTCTGAATTTTGGTGTATTGTTAAGGTCAGCAAGGGGTATCAGTAATTTTTCATGAGGTATGGTGGTCTTAATGTGATGAATAACACAGTCATTACAGCATCTGGCTTTAAAATTGGTGAGAAGAAGGATTGATTCTAGTGTTTTGGGCCAGAAACAAATTAGGATCAGTTGTTGTTTTACATATGAAGCCAAACTGTGGCAATGAGTCAGAAAGCCTGGCAGAATCCAAGCAAATTGTGTGGGTTTCCTGCTGAAATAAGTGGCATGTCCTGCAACATATGACATGTCTTCCTCTGACCTAGGACACCTTGCTTTTAGCAGCATTCATCTCTGCAATTTATACAAGCATTCATATTTCACTTTCTCCATTTAGTCCTAATAACCAGCTTTTAGAAGAACATGACAGCATAACATATGGGTGGTAAAACTGCTCATAAACCATAATAACATGGCCAAAAAAGCTTAGATAGATAGATGCACTATGCTTATTGTGACATTCTCTGATTAAGAGGTATAGCTACTTATTACAGCCATTAGCTTGGTGACTTGGAAGCAGACTGAAGCCATTTTTTGAAAAACAGGTTGTAAGTCCAAATTTTAAACAACTGTGTACTTACTACACATAAGAGATATAATTATGTTTGCAATTCTGTTCTTCAGTGTGCAGATGGTAATTTTGTTCATTTGTGGTTTGCACACTGATAATGTTTGCTGTAGAACTGGCCTTGGCAGGATTAAGTGTGTGTTAACAGTAAGCAGGCAGTCTGTAATACATGGTTATAATTTTGTTGATAGGGCTCTGGTGGGATGAAACCCAACCAGAAACATAAGTCTAAATAATTTCTTACTATAGACAGGCTTCCTCTGTGTGTGTGTGTGTATGTTTTTGCACCTTATTATTTATTTTTATTGTGTGAAGAATTGTTTCTTTTTTTCCTTCTCATTTGGGAACTTTCATGTTAACTTCATTTTCAGTGTAGGCAGTATCTGCAAGTTTGTGCCTTTAGGAATAAAATTTAGTTTCTACTCAAAGTAATTTGAAGTTTCCTATTAGTTTTTAGGGGTTGACGTATGTCATATACACTTATGAATGTGTATATGAGGGAGATATAAAGAGGAAATCATCCATTAAAGGTATTCTTTTGATTTCATATTTTTTCAAGAGTTATTCAACAGATGTTTGAGAACAATTAACAGCGTATTTTCAACAGCTACTCCACTTTTCCAGATTAAAAGGCAGACAGATAAATATGCAGATCAAATCTGTAAAATGCTTTTATGATATTGAGGTTGGGTGTTAGATTGTCATGGTACAGTACACCTATTTGTACAGTTCATTTTCAGGTTTTCCACTTTTATGATTGTGTGGCACTCTCACTTTGATTAAATAGATGCAAAAGGGAAAAAAGTAGTTATGCAGCAAGCCCAAGGCGCATAATAAATAAATAACTTCTTCTATTGTTTCTTGTTGTTTAGCCAGTGCAAAGAGTTTTGCAATGTAGTAAGGAAAAAGGGCATAGTGCAGCATAATGTATAAATGTACATTAAATATATTACATACTGCATAAATTATATAGAAGTATGCTTATAAAAAAATAGACTGCATATTACAATTATCTATGCATGTTTATATGTTAAAAAAATCTGTATAATAATCACACATTTTATGTCTAAAAAAGAAAAAGTGCCATAGAATGTATTGTCTTAGAATGGCCCAAATGGTATAAATTCTCAGACTAAATGAAAAATCTTGGTCTGGCCTTTGATATTACGCTTTAGCAACTCAAACAAATTTTGCCAAAAGCATCATAGCTACCAGAGCCACATAAGGCAAGTATGATTAAAAGATCTCATTTAGTATCACCAAAAGCCCTTACTACTTCATGTTCTTTTATTATCCTCTACATCTCTAAGTTTGTGAAAGCAGCGTTCTAGGTAAGTGTGTTTAAAAGAGTGTTTCATCTCAGTTTTCCATGCTCCTGGGAGGAGATAATCACTCATGGAGCCCATTGTATCCTGGTAGGACCAAGCCTAAAGGATCTTCCCTTTTACTTGTAACTTGTGGGCTGCAGCCTGGTGTACAGACCTTCCTCCATGTGAGGCTGCAAGTGGCACTTCAGGAAAACACACTCTGGTAACTGCATTGCACACAGATGTGTTCAGTAATGTGTATGCAGGGTTCCTGCTGTCTTTCCACTCTCACTCTTCTCTCTGAAGACCGTCAGCCTGCCAAGGCAAGGGTTTGATCTGTTCCGTAAAGAACTTAGTGCAGTTGTTGGTAATGTAAATGTGAAAGGAATATTAAAGATTATTTCTATTAACATGAGCAAATGTATTCAGAAGATAAAACGAATTCTTTCTGAGACTGAAATGGTTACTGTGATTTTAAAGGAATATATTATTGATCATGGGACATGAGGCCCTTTGGATCTCCATTCCAGATGTGTTAATAAGTCCTTTATTAGGTACTATTAACACCAATTTATTACATTCTTCACAGTTGTAACCATTCCACTTAGAATATGTTAGGGTATTTTTATTAATTTTTTTTATAAGTCAGCATGGAGTCAACAATCTCTGAATAAAAAAAAAAATCCTGTGAATTGACCTGAAATATTCTGAAAAATCCACCTTTTTTTTCCAAGAAAAGGAGTGTTTGCTATTTTTATAACTGAGAAAAAAATTACACTTTAAATACAGTGTAGTTAAACATTTAAGTATGATCAATAGCGCACAACATGCATTTGTTTTCTTGTCTGTAAATAAACTTGCCTTTCTCTGCCCCTTGTTGATCTAATTATTGATGTAAGACTGTTGATACTTCCTTAAATTGTTATAGCTTTGGGCAAATACTCCTAATGGAATCTTTGTTCTTCCACCAAACACCAACATGTCTGTCTTGTATTTGTCCCCAAAGAGTTACAGCGTTAAAAATGTATCCCTAAACATATATTGCAAGTAATATTTTCTTCTCCTTCCATCCTGGAGTCTCCTGAAATTCAAGAAACCTACCTGCCTCTCATGCAGGCCACCTTGCAAAGTAGCACCTTTGGAAGGCATAAGCCACAATCCTCCTAGTTCATTCCTATGCATTTATGCTCCTCTGAGTCGCCTGCCTTCCCAAGTTTAAATCCTAAATAATGCTTTCTTCTTGCCCTTTTACTCCTCCCTCACTCTTGCCTCTCTTTGCAACAGCAAAGTCTTTTTTTCAGACTAGGTCTTCAAACATCTGGCTCACTGGGACTTTGATTGCAGAGAAGGATATAGCCTCATAAAAACCCAAGCAGGATGCTGTAATCTGTTTCCAGACTGTCAGAAGAGATATGGCTGATTTTGAATCAGTCAGCAAAACTGGCTTTGACCATCTCTGAGGCCTTAAAATGTTCCTTGAGAAATACTGATTATTAAAAGAAAAGAGAAATTTCATGAGGCAGCGGATGTTTATGCAGGAAAAAAAAAAATCATGTAAGTCTGGAGATTTCCATAGCATGTTTTTTATATAATCATTAGCAACCATCTCCTATACAGTAGTTTGCTTTGTATGACAGTGTAAGGGAAATGTTGGAAAACATGGTCTCAGACACTTCCTCATACTTTAGTCACCAGCTAATAAGTGTCACTTTTTGGCCCTGTTTACCTGTGAATAAAATTTTAAATAGTCTGGGAAAATAATCTGAATTGTGTGGTAGTGACCAGATGAGATAGATAAGCTTATGTAAATAACAAAATAACAGGCCAGTAATACTGAGTGTAATACCTATGAATGCAAGCTCTGTTTTTGCCACAAATTCTGTCTAATAACTGGGGCTTTGCAAGCAGAGTCATGGGAAAGAGTGCTGCAAGGCACCTCAAAAGGGCATCCAGTGCAACCCCGCTGTCAGAAGGATCAGCTTTCCTTAATCATACCCTGAAGGTCATCATGTTCCAGTTTGATTGGAAAATTTGCTCCCTGTTGTGGTCTACAGTTTGTTGCCCTCATGAAAAGTGTGGGAGTTGCAATCCTGGGGTTTTTTTTTACAGCAGTGAGAATCTACTCTGTAGCTATGGCAAAAAGGTACAGGAAGAGGGACGGTCACCTGAATGCATCAGACCAGGCTCAAAGTTACTGGAGAAGGAAGGGGAATGAGGTTTGGATTTACTGCATCTTGTGACAGGAGAATACCTTTTTCCCCATTTCCCAAAGCTGGGCTGAGCAGTTGTCTGTTGCCTGTTTATCACTTCATGTACAATAACCAACATCTCAAGCTCTGCCTGCAGCCCAATGCAGACTTCCAGTCTTTGATGTGCTCAGTTGGCGTGTTGCTTTTCTCCACACTGACAGAAAGGCAAGCGATTTTTGCCAGAGCCCTACTGTCACTGGGGGTGATGAAGCCATGGAGCATGAGTTGCTAGGCTGGTGTGTCTGGAAGGAAAAGCTTCATCTGCTCTGGTGCATGGGGTATGAGGTTGTCTGGAATAGTGATGTAATATGGTAATGTACTGGCAGGTGGATGGGGAAGAAGGAAGGAAATAAATCTAAAACTTCATAAATGCTCAGCATGCATTGGCAGATGGGACATGACCTGTTTTCCCTTGGTTGGCAAAGTGGGTGGGGAGTTTTTGTATGGTGGAGAGGAGGGCAGGGCAGTGACCGCTGTGTTGCACATGTGCTGTTCTTCAGGCTTTGTGGCTACTTGGAGAGGTAGCAGTCCTCCTGCCTCCTAATGCACATTATCCATAAGTGCTCATAGCTAAAGTCAAGAGTTGTCCTCTGTGCACTGTGGTGGTGCCTACAGGTGCTCTGTGGATCAGGTTCCATAGTGCTTTGATGTTTAGGGACACCCCTTCGGCAGCCGCAGTTGCATGCAGACGGTGCAAGAGACTCTGGTGCCTTAAAGGAATGCTGCTCTCCAGCTTGCAGTACCTTGGGAGAACACCTGGTCTTCCCTGTGACCTTCTTGGTGCTGATTGCTCCTCGTTACATGGCTCAACTGGATTTGTATCACGCGAAGAGACAGAAAGCTAATTCATGATCTTGGCAAATGCACTCCTGAGTAGAGATGGACAGTGTGCGTGACCGGTGGAGATACCAAGGACTGCGAGACTGGAAAGGACTGGCATTGAGAGCCAGTCCTCCTATTGCTCTTTGAGTCAGACTCCTCAAGGCAAATGCACTGAATTGCTTCAGTCAGCTGTGCCCTGTACCCCAGGCTGATTTCTGTTTGAGTGCATGATGTGTGAGTAACTAACCACCATCTTCCGTGAAGATCTTGTGCATTCCCGTGGAAAAGGCTGGGTTCAGCTGAAGGGACAGTTAACTGCCTTCCTTTGGCGTGGGTTACATCACTTCAGCATTGAGAAGGAGCATTGTTGTTGCTCCCCAGCTCTGAGGCTTTGTGCACTACCACGTGCTCCAAGTAGCCTCGTAGTAAGTTTCTGGTCTCTCAGGTGGGGACTGCACACCTCATGGAAAAAGTTATACTGGAAAGAAACAGTACGGAAATACATATATAGTTATTTAATCAGAGTAGAACTGCTTAGTTATTCACCTTCTGCTTTTACTGGGATTTTGAACACTTTCCTGAAAAGAGAATTTTGCACAAGTAATTTTTAGCTTTCCTTTCCAACTAAGGTTTTATTTTTGCTCTTAGTTCTGCCTTCTCAGATGTTTTCTGATGTCCTTTCATTGTGGTGGTTCCCATACTTGCTTGTGAATTAGAATGTATTAAAAAATTATACAGACACGCTGTCTTTAGCGTGTAAGAGGTCTTCATCCCCTGCAGAAGCTATGTGACCTGTGATAGTTAATACATTTCTTTCAAAGACTCCAGGGAAGAACAATCCATCAGCTTGTAAAATAGATAAGTGAATTCATTTGACAAAGATCAAGCAAAAAGTCTTTGGGAGAGGGGACAGGAAGCAAGGTTTCTTATAAGCCTGGTTTGGTAATGTGTGTCCTAGACCAACCACTGTCTCTGATGAAGGCAGCCAGAAGCATTCAAAGGGATGTTTAATTTTGGCAACTGCAAAGGTCATTTCTTGGAAGCTGGTATTGACTGTGTCAATTATTCCTTCTTATATTTCTATCCGTCGTTTGCTTTTGATCATAATTCTTTCTTTTTGGGGTTATATTGCTTGGAGGGGGGGTTAATTCCATTATATTAAATGGTAGTGCTTCATCCAAAGAAAGGCTGAATTCTGGTACTAAAGTCTGTAGTGTCTTTGATAACAAAAGTAGCATCAGGTCCCCAGTTGATGTAGATCACAGGGAAGCTTCAGAATTGCATTTGAACGAGGTTGCATCTTCATCCCAGACCTTTGTTCCATTTTACCTTTGCAACAAGCTGTCATTGCAAAATACTTGTTTTTCAATACAAATGTGACAGGCTTGTAGCTGTTCAGACCTGTCAAATGCTGATGGTTGTCTCAGAGGCGTCACCCAAGGACCTGCCAGCCCAGCAGGTACACACTTGGTAGGTTTTGCACTGTTTGTGCTTGGTTCAGTGAATCAGGAGAGTCCTGAAGTTTCAGTGCATTCTTACATGCTGGCTGCAGGATTTCATGGGGGAGGTACAGTAAAAATAAAAAGGCCCCAGCAAGGGTTAATGTACTGGAACGACTGAAATGATGACTGTTGATAAATACTTTATGTAATTAGTATAATACTTTCTTCTGTTAATAAGCTGAAGCTGGGGTGGGTTGCAGCTGCTTGGGGGCAGGGAGCACTGAGGGGGGATTGGAGGCTGTTGAGCAGCACATTCAGCCTCTTATAATCTACTAGGCCATTTTTAATTCACAATAGTTTTTCAGAATATTTGATGTAGTCCTTTTTTTGTGCTTATTGAAAGTGCCCCTAATGTTTTAATTCCCACCCCAGTGGAACAGAAAGTGAATAAACAAGGAAATGAATGGAGATGTATGAAATGATGATCTTAAACTTAACAAGCCTGTTTGTTTTTTCAAGCTGCTAAATAAATCCTCTGTGATTTGTGCTGCAGAGGTCAATGTTCTGCAGTAGGAAATGACTGGTTACATGTCCGTATTCTCCAAGAGTTCATCTCAATTACTGGATTTGTCAAACATGACAAGCCTGAATGACTCTGTGGTGAAAATAGCACACAGTTTGACTATTAAAGTAATTGGAGCATTGACATTTAACTGAACTGCAAGAGAATTGCAGTAATAAGTCTGAGGAACACTACCACAAGCAAAGCAGAGATGAGTATTTTTTAAAAAATAGAATATTTTATATTTTACCAGTTAAATTGGTGCTTTTGTGTCTTTTGATTAAGGTATGTTTCAGTATATTTTTAATTTAAATCATAAGAGGAAAAGGAAAAGATAATTCCTTTTTGCTACTTTTTTTGAGGAAGTACTAAGATTTGTCTAATTGGAAACTATTAGTTTGATACATAACCTGGTTCAATTTTAATATTGTTATGAATAATTCATGTATGTATTTTTAATGTCCTTGTAATGTATATACACTATACAGTTAAAAATCTATGTATGTATGTACATGTGTGTGGAGATCATTCTGTGATGATCATCACAGAATTAGGTTATAAATGTGTCTGTTACTTGATCTCCACTTGCTACTCTACCTTGGTAAAGAGCTATTTCTGGGCTTTCAAGCCTGAGATGTGGGTATTAAAACTCATTGCTTTAGGAAATGCAAAAGAGCTTTTCTCAAATCGTTTGAAAGTCATTTATTTGTATCCATCTGCAATGAGATTTTAATTTTTTTAAAAGATAATATTTCTGATGGTAAATTCTACATACATCAACTTTTCTGAGACATATAAAGGCTTTGGAGAACAATACAGCTATCAGTCACTGTGGATAATTTGGATTTATACTTGTGAATCAGACAAGATTTTACAGTCACGAAAATTGTGTTTCAGACAATGGCTTAAACGACAGCCTCTTCCAATGTCTGGAGTAGGGACTGAAGTAATGATGATTTATGACAGTAGTCTGAGGGGCTCATCCTCAGGTGAGTTACCTGCATTTTGGCACATTAATTTTACCTTATCTGAACTTGAAAGTCTGTTCTCTCCCAATTACGGGAGCAAGTCTTCATGTGGAAATGGGGACTCACTTGTTCCTGGTGAAGTAAATCAGACAAAATAATCCCAAAAGACAGGGTCGGGAGCATGGTACAACCAACAATATGTCTGAAGTACCTCAATTACGTTAACTTATATTTTTTGTGAGGTACAGGGTATGATTTGCCACCGCTGCAGCCACATCGTAATTATTGTGCTATCACAGAAGCAGAGAGCAGTACTGACTAATTTAATGTTACTTGCCTTGATTTGTTTAAGTCCCACCTCCAAAGAGCTGTTGAACATAATGCTTAAATCTGTCTCTCTTGTGTAAAAGTATGTGTTTAAATCCTTCAGATTTCAGTGAGACCCATATGTATAGGTGAGTTTTTAGCTCAACAGTAAAAACCAAAATATAAATTTAACTACTTTACTGAATTTGAGGCTTGCATGATCCAAAGCAATACTTAGCCACAGCCTAAGTACAGATTTTGGGCAGTCTTTGTAAGGACAGACTTCCCTGTATTTCCCTATGGAGAAAACAAAGGAGAATTCAAGGAAATACAGAAGATGCTTGGGTATCTGTTTGCTGACCTTAGTGTGACAATAAACTATGTGTTAGCAGCAGGACAAAATCTTTGGAAAAACAGAAGGTACAGGTGAGAGTCATAGTTTTGGTTTGTTTGTTTATTTTCCCCCTGAATTACATCCTGGGTGTCCGTATGGGCTCAGGGCTGGGGAGAGGAGACCTAGAGGCCGCTTCAATTTTTTAAGTACGTTCTATAAAACCAGTCATCTTCTCCTCTGTCACTGATGTAAATCCACTCAATGTCCTGACATTGCTCCTGATTTGCCCCTAGTATATTAGAGATCAGATACAGTTTCCAAAGAACAAGCTCCTGTTTCAGAGCTGAAGTGGCACTAACCTTACCTAATATAATTACATTTACTTGGAGTGTCATGGCATATTGCAGTTGTCCATCTTTTAGTACTCTTGTCAGCTTCACCTGTAAATTAGCTTTGAAGATCCAAACTCATACTGAAGTGTTCCTCACAGAAGTGCCTCAAGTGAAATGAAGTAAATAATTACACAGGAACAGCAAGCTGTGCTCTTTTCTGGAGCTCGAGAGTCTAAAAGTGGACACCTCAGATTCATGCATGAAAGAAGAAACTTCTTTATTAAGCATTAAATAGTTTAGACAGTTTTAGCTGCAAAGGTTAATGTAGAGCCCAAATCAGTTATTTGGAACATTGTGTAGGGAGGAATGATTTTTTCTGTACCATGCAGTGGAAATGGGAGAAACATCCATCCAGTTACATCCAGAAGAAACATCCGTCCAGGAAAAAAGTGTCATGATTCTGAATGATCAGTAAAACAGGAAAATAGTTCGGAACAGGGTTTTTAAAAGCTTCTGGAGTAGAAAGAAATCAGGTGAAAACTGGGAGCAACGTTAGCTTTCCGCTCTTGGGCAGAGGGATGAAGGCAGCATGCACTCTGACATTAGGAGAGCAGCAGAGCCTGATTTAGCCATCCAGCCTGTTAACCATGTTTTGAACTTAAGATGATGGACACTATGCAGAAATGCCAGGTACCAAACGCAGTAAATCAGCATCCAGCAAAAGGCTGCTGCCAGAGATTTTCGAAGCAGCTGGAGGACCTTGTAGCAATTTTACCTAACATGTAGGCTGAAAGTCTGAATACAGTGAAATAATTTGTTCTGGATGGTAACAAAGGAAATGCTAGGGAGATTTTGCAGATGACTGCCAGGGAGTAGCTATCACTAGATACACTTGAACAGATGCCAGTTGTGTCAGGACTCTTGAGACAGTCTGCATAAATCCCAGGTGGAAGAGCACTCATTCCAAAATACCGAGTTTTTCTCTAGATTACTGGCCCTGCAAGAAGATGACAGTCTGTGAGGCCTAAAAATAGTAGCTCTATAATGCAAGAGTACAGTTACAAAATACACACAAAGTTCTTTCAGTCAGATTTCATTCTGATAGTTCTGCAAATTTGCCCAAGATCCAAAACTATCCACGGAGCTGCTTTACTGAGCAGAACTGTCTGTCCAAGAAGTTTCATCTGCTTGGTGAGTTATAAAAAGTTTAATTCCAGAGATTTTTCAGAGATTTGGCCAACAAAAGAAAGCAAATCCCAATATACTGTAGCAAATCCTATTGTGGGTGACTTATATGGAGCAGATAGGGAACTAGGCTGGGTTTTGCTCTGTGGACTGTGAGCTCCATTGATTCAGGCTGAGGCAGCTTAAGAAGTTACTGCCATCTCCCTTGCCCTGCCACTGTTGGAATTTCTTATCCTTGAGGTAAAAATAGCAAAAAGTAGTGTGCCTTCTCCCCAGCCACTGCAGCTCCCAGCTTGAGGGCAAATGTGATTCACCTTCAGGTTGTATTTGGTATTGAGGCAGCCGTGAGCTGAGGCGGCGGGGAACTTGGAGTCACTAACTCATCAGATTTAACTGTGGCAGTGGAGTGGTATGGGAATAGGATGGGAGGACCAGCAACCTCCTCAGTCACCGCTGTTGAATCCAGTAGGAATTGCTTTGCAGAGTGCTTACAGTCCCGAGTGGAGAAGTTGCAGTGAACCGTTCCTTTCCTGCAGCGTGGTTGACCAGTGCTTTGCTATCTTTGGGAAATGAAGCTGGTAGCTCTATTAGCTGGTAGCTGTAGTCATCTTCTTATTGAGCTCCTTTAATGAGTTTTTTCAGAAAACCTTGATGGTTAATTAGAAAATTAATACTTAATACAAGTAGTAAGTAGGTAACAACAAATATGGAGCACACCTATCTACCTACATTGTTTTAGTGTTTTCTAAGAGATAATATCTTAGTTTCGCTCCTGTAACCGATTCAGGGCAAAAGTAAATACTCTCATGTGACAAATGACTAACCAGGAGTTGTACAATTCAAAGATGTTTCTGGAACAGTTTTTAAGAAACTGTCAAACTTGTCAAATGTGGTAAGCATGTTTTTGTTCTGTAATTCTTCCCCTTTTTTAGCAAGTTTTGAATTAGAGATTTGATTATTGTTTTTGTTGATTTGGAAGAATATCTTTCAGATTTCCAGAGGACCTTCTGCAGGGATCTAAAGTTTTGAATTTACACTAGAAGGTATTTTTTGATGCATCATGTTATTTTTACAGAAAAAAAAACAACTGTAAGTCTGTGAATCTCATCCCTTTATTCATGCTTATACAAAAGTAAAGCTTTTAAAGTAAACCATCTCTACTTGCAAGGTTAATATGGGCTTGATGTGAAAAGGCACTTCAACATTGGTTTAGTGCTTAAGCACATGCTTAACTTTGCATCCAGAAGCATTAAAGTATCTTCCTGAAATGGAGCAGTAACCTGGGGCTTTATTCAGCATAACTTAGAAGCTTTCTCAAGGAGTAAAGGGTTTGATTTGTCTTTCTTCCCTATGAGGGGACACACCCAATTCTCCTTTTCTAAGGATTTTTGCTGTAGTATTCAGGAAGAAGCAAGGAAGTAGGAAAGGACATTTCCTAACACATCCTAATACACTGCTACCATGAGACAGCATAACTTAATCATCATATTTTTTCACTGAAATGGTGAAAATGCTATGGGTTTATAGTATGGAAACTTTTAGACTTATACTGAGTTCTGCTTTTGTATTTGGTATCCCACATCACTTAGGTCTGTGAGCTTGTCAGCTTCACTCATAGCCAAAAACGGTGTTCACTCATATAAAACCCTACAAAGTCAGAGCTGTTTTTGATATTCTGACTTATTATTAGCTTCTTATTAATAGCAGAACTCACAGCTTTCTTTGTTGTTATTTTTCTGTTAAGGGAAAAAAAAGTTGCTTTCATTTTTACATAAGTTCAGTTATTTAATCTGAGTCTGACACTCAGGCTTCAAAGAATCCTGTACAGTACATTTTTAATCTGTTGTTTTTAATGAATTCTAGTCACTAAGAAATACTGTTATCTAGGTCAAATTTTTCGAATATTATTTTACTGTGGCTACACATCCTGCTGTGCTTTCTCTAAAATGAGCTCCCCAATGAGTTCTTGTTGTTTTACTTTCTCACAGCTTTGTGGAGTAACTTTTCTAACTGTAAATGTAGGTTGTGCTTTGTTTTTCAATATGGATGTGTTCTTGACTGAACCAATATCCACCCATCTAAGACTGAGTATTAAACTTTCTTGGGGAACAAGGGAACAGGACATAAAATACTTCTAAATTTTATCATTGATATTCTTGATCCTTCCTACCTGGAAGGAACAGAAAAGAAATGATCAACGCAAAATTTATTATTTAATTTCAAAGGTGTTGATATAACTGTTTCTCAGCTAGTGACAGCAAAATGGCCTTGACCATGAGGCAGAGCAAGACATCGTTTGATGTCATGGCGAGGCTCTGAGGTTTCTGAGCATTTCTCTTTCTGGACCTTTATTGTGACATCTCTATCTTTACCCTAACTTACCTCTTAGTATATCTCCCCAGGAGACTTGTCAATCCCTTGAACAGAAAAGC
Source organism: Nicator chloris (assembly GCA_013400495.1). Lineage (NCBI taxonomy): Eukaryota > Metazoa > Chordata > Aves > Passeriformes > Pycnonotidae > Nicator > Nicator chloris. Next base: position 99,075 of record WAAE01015003.1, read on the forward strand.
ATTGGGTCAGTTAGCCATGCCTACAGGAGGGGACATGGAGCAGTGGTCACCTTGGATCACCTAGATCTAGTGACAGAGTAAAATTGCACCAGATTTCCTTCAGCTGGCTATCCTACCCTTTTCTGACATCATGTTTCCTTCAACATGTATGGATTGGGCACATACCTCCATGTTCATTGATAAAATATCACTACTCTGCTGCATAGGTTCTTTAATTGACATCCTTCTTCACTCTGATAGAATGATTACTTGCATAAAGATATTTCCAGTTAGATGTCCTAACAAAGTAGTTCATCTCTCAGGATTGTTTTCTTCATCAAAGAAATATTAATGCTTGTAATTGTGATGATTTTCTATGTGGAGTATGAATTTCTGACAGTGATGTCAGATCAGCTTATAGGAGGCTGAAAGGAAAAGCCAGTTGTGTAACCTAAATGGGCAAGAAGAGAAAAGCAGAGGAATAATGTGGAGTTTATATCAGAACGAGGATGCTGAAACTGAAAAGATTAGAAGAAAGCTGGATGACAGCTAGGTGAAAGCACTTGTGAGGCAGCTCACTCAGTGCTCCTGTTCTGAAGCTCAGATGTTAGGGTTCTGGTCTTCTGTCTCACTGAGGTTTGTGGCAGACCTCAGCAGTCTGAAAAGAGGGGCTGTAACAGGGCACTCGAGGAGCAGTTGCTCTTAAAAGCTTGATCTTAGAGAAATTCTGGGTAGAGTCACAGGTGCCAAAGCTAAATAAAACTGACTGGTCCCAAAGAGTTCTGAGCTCTGTGAATGCTAGCTTGGATTAAAAAAGCTTATTTTTAATCCATAAATAATTAAATACAATACTGCAGCTTTACTAGAAGTTTGCAGCTAGCATTGCCATACAGCCAAAAAAAAAAAAAAGGAGATGTGGACTTCAGCCAACAAGAAATCCAGCCATTTCAACTGACCTGACTGGTGTAATTTCATTTTCAAGTAACACAAGAAGGACTTCAAAAGGCCCTTGAATAGATGGTGGATAATTGACTCCTAGCAATGAATGCTGAGTATGGAGGTGCTTGTGCTGGTTATTATTAGATGTATTGTCAGCCTTTGACACTGCTGATCACAAGGCTTGTTGACTCATGTGCTGTGTGATCTACTTCATACCTAAGTTAAGCATTCAGGCAGGTGGTCAACATAACAGCTCTACTTCTCCCAAGTCTCATTTAAACCCCAGTTTGAAAGTTCAAGAGAGACTTAAAGCTGGCTTGCTCTCTGCAAAACCAGAAATTACTGAGGTGAATTTTGCTGTCTGAAGGAGCCACTGGATGTGGATTTGTATTTCAGTAGGCACCTGTCTCTGATTAGATCTTCTAGGACTCATTACTGAAAAGGTAGTGCATTGGGACACATCTATGGAAATGGAGGCTTTTTTTAGTAGCAGTTTGAAGGTAAAGCAGTCTTTTCAATCCTTTGCCAGGGCCATAAACATCCAAGTCTGCTTTTGTAATGTAAATTAAGTGTCATTAAAGACCAGCTGTGGTGCTGGATTTGTTTTTATTTATATACATTGTATTTGTGCTGAAGACATATATCCTTAGAAAGTACTTGTACCTTTTTATTAAAGGTTACAATTCTTCTGAAGCATATTTATTTGGACATCTCTGACCAGTGACATTTTGAGATCAAGACCTTTGAGGTTCAGTGTGTTGAACAAAATGTTACAATTCTTTTGTTTCTGCCGTCACATTCATTCATTGAGATGGCTGAAACTGCGCTCAGTGAATTCACGAAGATCTGCATCTTGCCCTCTTCAAAGCTGGTGGGCAGGGATGGGAGAGGACAGCGGGGTTGCATTTAGAAAAATACATGTTTTCTCCACAGTGTTGTTTGTCTTCCCTATGTTAGCTTGGTGATGCCTCTAATAGCAGAGCTAGTACTGATAATTGGCCTGGTTTCCTACAGGAAAACGTGGGTTCTCGTTCTCTACGTTCTGCTCCTGTTATCTGTGTAATCATGCAGTGGGAACAGTCTGTCTGTCACTGTTGGTTAAGCAATAAGACTGGGATTCTTGAGGACTATAAGTGGACAAAGTCATCCAGAGAAGTTTCAGGGAATTTCAGAAGTGTGTCAAACCCAACAGCAGGTCAGGGTCCCTCTTCACACTGGGCTGTCAGCACGCTCCACGCGAGTTGGCAGGGAGGGCACCTCCTTCAAGTGCAGCAGCCTGGGCTGACACATCCCCTCTTCGAGGTGTGGGAGTGGGAGCTGACAGGCATCCAGGCTTTCTGTGAGTTCCCAAAACCTATTGCCCTTTTTTTTTGGAGGTGATGGAAACACCTAGATCTAGAACAAGACGAAGCAGCATGTGCCTTTCAAAAGGAGCAAACAACAAAACTTGGACAAATCAAGATGATTCATTGCTCAGAGCTGCTCGCTGGGGAAGGGACCAGAAAAGAAAGCAGGACAGAAGACATTAGCACACAATGTTAAAACAAAAACGCTCAGTCCTGCTCCTGAGTTCTTTAATATATCCTAAAGCAGCAGTAGGGACATAGCTTTTTGCTTAGCAGTTCATCTTCAAATGAGGAAAACAGCCAATTAAAATGTATGTATTATTTGAGCATTGTGATGGCAGGCTGATGCTCACACACTGAGACTGACTAACAGTAGCCTAAAGGTAAATGTCTTTACATGTGTAAGAAAGCCAGAAACAATCTTACATTTAATACATCTTAATTGACAGTGATGGATCTACTCTAACTTTTTATTTCGCTAATTGACTCTGTAACACCTAACATCTACATTGTAACAAATCAATTTTACCCTGACTTCTTTTTTTACAATAAAGGCATGTTTGTAGGCAATTAATTTACCTATGATTTCCATTACCATTAATGTGGCTTAAGAATAAATAAGATTTATTCTTATGGCAGAGTTCCTGGTGTTTTCCACTACAGGAGTCTTGGGGGTTTAATCCATGTTTTTGAAATCTAACTTTTGCAAGAAAGTGTGGATTTAGAGGAACTTTAAAAAATTATTTCTTTTCTTTTAAAATAAGATTCTATTTTTAAAATGCCTACAGCAAGTGTATTTGACTATTTTTAGTAGTGTAAATTGGAGTCTAATCTGCCTTTCCCATCCCTATGCAGAAATACCAATGAGATAAATTAATTTACTCTAGACTTTTATTAGTCCCAGTGAAAACAATATCTAGTGAGATCGATGTAGTAAAGGCTTTGTATATATAATTTGGATATGTATTTTCAGGAAAAAAAAATGTAAAAACAGTTCTGCTGGCTTTGTTTGACCAAATTTGTGTGCAAATACGAATAGCAGATTAAAAATGCACAATGTGCTCTCTGTATGTGAACTTCTGGAGAGCCCTCGACTCTCGTTGGGTGACATTTTCAGACAGCAACACCTTCAACAGGCAACAACATATCATCGTGTGTGTCTATTGAAATTGTTATTAAAGGTATTAATCACACATTTCATTGAAAAAAGGCTCATCCAAATGCTCAGTTTCAGGAGACAACTTACTCTTTTCAAGATCTGGTTCAGAAAGTGCCGTATTGTTTGGATGACAACTGGATATATTTTTATGTTGATGTGTTATTTTGGAGAACTGTGATTCATTGTAAGTTGGTTTGGGGCTCTCTGCTTCCTTTGTGTTCTTTTCCCCATGCCTTGTTAACTTACTCCTCATGCACTCCAGAGATTCTCTTCATACAGTGGCCTGGTTTTTGTCTTTTTCTTAATATTGTACGATCTCCCACCACTTACACATGGTCAAAAATTGCATCATCAATTTTATTCTTGTTACAAGATTACCCTAGAATCTTCCAAGCACATTATCCTATGTTATCAGTGTAGCAGCAATGTCCCTGGGGCTTCTCTTCCCAGGCAATATCCTAATAATGTGTTCTCCATGGCGTCTTTTCTCTCTCTTTCTCTATCTAGCAGTGGACAACTGTTCTTAAGAGTGCTTCTACCCAGACCTACAGGTCCAGTCCCCTGCTAATTTCTTTAGCAACACAATCAGTGCTGCTGTTCCTAGCAAGATGAATTTCACTGCTCCGTGGATACAAAAATACAAGCCACAGATGCCTAGATGTATTGGAAAGTGAAGCCTTAATTCAATAGGAAACACCATCTTTTCTTACTTTGGCTGAACATTTAAAATGCCTTTATAAAAAAAATAAATCATCTCATTGAAGCAGTTTCACACTGGTTTTATGCTAAAGCTTGCCAATTTCCCAACTGCCTGCTATTCAGTACAAAGACAGGTAGCATCCTCTATTGTGCTTTTTTGACCCAGATTCTTTATTCACTTACGTCAGTGTTTGCAGTAAACAGGAATTTGCAATAACGAAGTGCTGAACCCTGTTGTCTTCTGACTGAACTTTCCAATCTTTGAATAACTACCCAGCAGCAGAATAAAAATGAAGCAGAGGAATAAAGCTTGAAATACTCAAAAAAATACAAGTGAGGATCATTTCAAAAATATAGGAAGCTATACTGGAGGATTTGCATATGTTGCAATTTACAATCACATCTACTTTGCACAGTCCACAATCACTTCTCTATCCCATTCCCATCGTAGCCAACGCACACAAGCCTTTGTGGAAAAAAAACCAGAGATGTCTGAAGAAATTTTCTTCCCAGCCCCCTCCTCTCTGCATTTTTGTGACACTGTTGTCAACCTAACTGGGTTATGTGTAACTTGGTAATGCATATCGGAGTGTCATCGCCGTTCTTGAGCTGGATTTGTGCAAGTTGGCAAAAGTAAAACAAGTTCTACTTTTTCGAAGTTGTAATAACAGTAATAAAAGGAAATCAACTCAGAAGCCTTTAACTAATGCAGAGTAAGCTCATACATCTCCCTGGGAGGCAAAGCTGCGATTAGCATGTTTGAATGCCTTACTACAAGTGATACTTTGTGGAAATGCAGCACTTTTTGTGGGAATGAAAAGTGCAGTTGCGAAGAAGGCTGTTAATTAACAGAAGAGTTAGTGTAGTGTTTGCTGTGATTTCATCCTAGCTTAACAGAGCAGAACCAAACTGAACAGCCAAAATCAGGCAAGCAAGAGCCTTGTTGTTGTTTTTTGCATCCTGAGAATTTGACTTTATGCATTATTCTAGTTCCCTGTTGTCCTGGGAACAGGGGGCTTGCGGGGCAGAAAATTCTGCTGCTGATTTTAATTCAAGCTTCCAAATGTTATGGAATAGGTATCTCTATTTTTCTGATATTATTTCTAGTTGTTGTAAAGCTTGGAATTGAACAAAGCAGTTTTATGTTGTGGAAAATTGTATCCATGTTTTAGTCTGAGCAGAAGAAATAAGAAGGAAGGAGAGTCTCCATAGGGTAAATGCACCATGTTAAGGCCTCTCTAGTACTGCACTCTACTAATCTCACTGTCCAAGCAAACTCATGTGTGAATGCTCACCTGACACCATCTCTGTGACACACTTGGATTTGTGCTTCAGGTTAAAGTGAGTGGACACTACTTTGCCACTGACACAATGAAGGTTGTTGTGGTCTGCATGTTCTCAGCATTTTACAGAATTACTGTGAACAAATCAGGTGCATTCTGACACCTGATAGGCAACATCACTAAATACATACACTCAGTGAAAATTAGTATTAACAATGCCAGAAAAACACGTCTAGTTTTATCAGAAAAATCCTTCAGATAGGCAGTCCATTCCAATTTTTTAATTGATACCCTATTTCTCTCATGTAAAAAGCAATATTACCACAACCCGTTGTCAGATGAGAGTAACTGATGGATGAAGTTTGCTTTCAGTGTTAAACTGTCCCATAATGCAGGGTGACAAAAACGAAGTGAATTATAGATCAGTGACAGATGACAAGTGCTCCGTCCATAGAGTTGCTGTCATCGTGCCATGGCAAAAAGACTCTCTGTGTATGTGCTGCTTTATGAAATGATTTGCGTTGCTTGCTGTTCCTGAGCTACTGAGCCTCTTTGATGCCTCACATCATATATGCTCATGTTCCAGTAGGAACAAGACAATACCTTCACATCCTGGGAGTCTTAAAGCAGACTTGGCACAGCTTCTTTGGGAAGAGGATTGAGGAATTCTTCCTGTCTCTCCAGCCTCAAGTTCCCGTGTTTGCCCAGCAGTAACTGGATAAGAGCAGTGATAGCTGTTTTTCTTTGATGCTAGCAGTAATGAAGATGATGGTTTGTTGTGGTCAAAGAACAAATAATACTGTTCCCAGGTTTTGAGTGTCTTACTAAAAAAAAAAACCCTCAACAGCAAGAAATGTTTGGGGTTTTTTTCCTCGGCTTCTGACTTCACATATTCATGTCTCTGTTTCATTTATTCTTAAGCAAAATACACTTTGTAAACTAATTTTCCTTAGCTTAAGGCCTATTTATAAGTGAGTACTTAAACCTACATGACTGCAGATGAAGACACCCTGTGCTGTTGAAATGCCCAGGGTTGTCCCTGAGGCCAGAGAGCTCTTTTGACTGCTGATGCATGCTCACAACTGCACAGCATGGCAGCAGCACACTGTGATGTCTTCCAGGGCTTGAGTAGGTCTTCTCTGCCCCCAGCTGTATCACTCATGATACAAATCTGCCCTGAGAGCACGGTTTCTCTGAGGCAGCCATGCATTATGCTATGGAGGACATCATGCTTTGTCCAAAATGCAAAGTAAAAGGCTGCTGGGGGCAGCAAGGGCAGGTCTGGGATGTGGCTTGCACTGTGTGAACAGGCTGCGAAGGGGCACAGCTGCACCAAGTGTAAACCATCACCCACTGCCCGTGGCTGGTACCACTTGGCATCTGAAATACCAAGAAACACTATACAAAAAACAGGCTTCCAGACTCATAAAAACATATCACTTGTGTTGCAGTTGTGTATTAATTGTGCAGCACTAAACATTAGCAAGAAAAGATTGTTTCATTACTAATATTGGTGAAAAATCAAGTGATGTCTTTGTGACCACTCTGAACAGGACTGCACTTGTAAGCCCAAAAAGCGCAAACTACAAAGCTTTCTTGTTTCCTGTGATCAAGTTATATTCTCACATGAATGTGCATAGCAACAACTTCAGAAAACAAAAAGAGTCTTTGTTCAAAGTAAGTGATTATTCGGTCCTTTTTAGTTTAGCATAGAGTGACTCTTTATATTGAGAAGCTCAAACATGTCTGTGAATTTTTTGAGTGCCTAAAATTCCCAGCATATTAAAGTTGTACTTATTAGAAATGGAAACAGTGAGCATAGCAGTCGCAAGGCTTGCAAGGAAGAAGGTGGCAGAACCAAAGGTAGTGCTAATTTTTTTTGGCATTGGTCTTTTGCATGCAGCTCTGACTCTCATCTTAAAAAGCCTTGGTGTGCAATGTTACTTGATGTTAATTGTAAAGCAGAACAAAAGTGGATGTGCTATCGATCAGAACAATGAAGCTTAATGAAGTAAATGCTACGGCATAGCATCCATACTAAGGAGGCTTACAGTGCAAGTTTTTGCTCAGAAAGAAAACCAAACCAACCCAGACTGTGTTTATGAATGAAGGCTGGTTGAACACTGGGGATTTAATATCTATGCTTTAAGAGCTGCCACACTTGATTGGTAACAATATAGACTTGTGTTTAGCTTTATTTCCAGATGAAGGAATTCTTGTGTATCCCCTAGTAGTGGTTCAGGGTTGTGATGCCTGTAGATTTGACTTGGCTGGTGGTGGGAGGTGATCATGAAGTTCTGTGAGGCCATTGGGGTTCAGTCTCTTTTCTTTATGCATCTTTTTTTGCTTGAAAGGATATTTCCCAAGACAGAGGCTCTCTTTACGTCTGTTTCCACTGTGGCACTAACCTCACTGCCAGTGCTTAACAAGTATGTAGCATTGCACTGAAAACCAACATGAAAAGAAGTTTTAAGAGGCAGAAACAAGCTCTTAGAAGTTAGGAAAAGCCAGATTTGTGGTTTCTTCTGTGCCTCTGATTCGGCCTTATTATTCATACATATTGTGTTACAGTCCCAAATTACATCATTGCAGCAGTTTCTCCAGAGGACCAGCATTCTCTTTTAGCATAAGATGAGCAGTATTCAGGACATGAAGCAGTTTGGTGTAATGAATGAGGATGCTGTTGAAGAAGTTAATCTAGGAATTGAAAATGGTGTGATGAAGAGCAAGGATGGCTTCAGGAAAGGAAATTACAATCTTGGGAGTAAATCTGATGAACTGGAGACAGGAGACTTTGCTGCTGGCGCTGCCCCAGGGTGGCAGCGAGAAGGATAGCATTGAGATTAGGAACTGACTGAGCAGTGTGGGAAGGGAGAAGTGCAGCCAGGTTTATCTGTCCCTCTTGGCTCCTGGCCATGGGCAAGCCAGACTGCTCTGGTCCCCAAGGTTCCCAAGACACTGTGCACAGCTGTGACGGCAGCAAGCAGGGAGCGGGGGCAGCTGTGGGACAGGCTGAGCTTTGGATGTTTTGTTGTCCCGAGTCTGGAGGCCGCAAGCCAGTGATGGATAATGATCATTCTCTGGTTTGTTATACAGGGAGAGGCGGTGTCTGTCCAGGTTTGAAGATGTGGAAAAATTCATGTTGGTCCAAAGGTAGTGTTGGCAGGAGGCCACCAGGCTACCATGCCTGCAGAAGGCAGCACAGGAAAGTTTGGAGCCGAGAGCCAGGAACAAGTGTCAATGCAGGTTTTGTTTGAGTGGGGCAGGATGTGGGTCATGAGGTTGGATCAGAGGGCTGCTGAGGACAGCAGGACCACTGGGAGAGGTTAGGAGCATGCAGTCCTTAGCTGCTCAGATCTTTGTGGTTTTGTGGTCACTGGCATACACTCTCCAACTGGCCAGAGCAACAGTCCTTTCCTGACCTAGAGACACTTAGTGAGGAACTGCAGATATTTTGCAGAGCCTTATTTGCATTGGGAAAGGCATGTCAAATTATTAAAATATAATACAGACAATTATATTGTTTGATGGAGAATAAAAACAGAAATAAAATTAAGGCTCTGTTTTGAAGCTTAAATCTTTCTGGTGGGCTTTGGTGGAAATACTTAAAATTGTCAGCAGAGTTAGGAAGAAGTGATACTTTGTAGTTTGGTATTTCCAGCTCAGGTCTTGATTTCAACCCATCGCCAAAATCACATTTGCAAAATTATTGGAATAGGGTGGCTGTGCAAAGACATGCTGGGATACATGCTGGCATAGAAACAGGATGGTAAACTTTGCTTTTGGGTCTTTGGGAAAAGCAGGAAACTTGCTGCTGGTAGTTGTTCCTTGCCACATACTTCAATATAAGCATCATCTTTATTCATTCCAGGAGCTTCTAAACTAATCAGATTACTCTTGTGTCGTTCTTCCTGCAAGACAAAAATGGGTTTAAATCCATTCCAGGTGAGCCAGGAGAATTCAGCTAATAACACTCAGCGATTTACAGTGGAGTGCCAGCAGATCACTAAAATAAATTCAAGTTGCTTGGCGTACCTTTGACAGGACATCTGCTGCTGAATTTCACCTGGTAATATCTGGGCCCAAGTGCTTTTCTAAAATAGGGGAAAAAAGTTGTCTTGGAGAAATAGCGTCGGCATTTCTGCCGCATTAAAATTCCCTGTAAGCGTTTTGTGTACCGTTTCTCTAAGGATGAGCAGGTGGTAATTTTAACAGTAAGGCTTACACTTTGTCTTCTTCCTGGGGATTTTGAAACATTTTTGAAATGTAAAAAACCATTTTCATTCAGTAATCAATGTGTTTGCAATAAAGCTTTCATTTTTGTAGAAAGTTATAATTAATATATAAGAAGACACAGTAAATATGTTTTTCTTTTCTTGACTTTTCAGTCTGCAGTCAGCATTTAGCTGTCACAGCTTACTGGAAAACAATGTAAGCTGCTCTTTTCAAAAGAAAAGAGATCACACCTATGTTTTGATGTGTGAACTGCTGAAGAAAATTTGCAGGTTAATTTAGCCTCATGATTTGACAGATCTTTCCTATTTAGTTGATGGTGAACACTGCGGCTCTAAGACTGATGAAGGCAGCAGTAGTAAGAAGTGACCACTCCTCTTGTTTTGCCAGCAGAAAGGCAGTTCAGCTCCACAAATGTCCTCCTCCATTCATGGAGGAGGTCAGCATGATTCAGAAACAGCAAGGAATTACAAACAGGTAGCAAGCTGTCATGTGAAAACAGCAGAAAATTTTAACCCTGGCCAACTGGAAATGGGCAAAATGACTAGGGAAAAATTGTAGCATCTGCTTCTTCAGTACCACCCATTCTGTATAGACAAGTGCAGTTACTCAAGTGTTTTCTCAGCCAGCAAAGCAAATTTTAATAAGGCACCATTCCCGCACTGCTCACCCACTTCTGCGTTGTGCCAGATGATTTGTAGGGTTGTGCTACAAACCAGACCCAGATTTTGGGTTTATTTTATTTGATTTTATTTGGTTTGGTTTGGTTTTCAAATCAAATCACTTCAGTACAGTTATGTTCAGTGTATGGTTGCATCAGCATGACTGAAGGGATGGAGGACTGCATGAAAGAAGCAAAGATAAAGAAAAAAGTATGAAGACTTCTTTAAACTGCATTTGTCATCACATGACATGTTTCTGTATGTCTGCTTTCATTCTTGCAGGGTGGAGGTGTGCAGTGCCACTGTTCTGATGTGACAGCACCTTCTCTAGGAGTTTTCTAATGAAAGAGAAAAGCAAATTGTCAAAAAAACCACCATTATCTGCCACTTCCCAAATAGTTTATGGAAACAAAGCAGTTTCAGCATCTTCAAATGAAATATTCCTCGTTGTCTGTCAGGTTATGGAAGGGGGCTGCTGAGGATGTGAAAGTAATAGCATGTGTATGGGGGATAAGGATGTGAAACGTGCATGTGGTCTTGTTTGCTCTGGCACCAGGAGATTGAGTGTCTGAACTGTAAGTGGCTCAAGGTTACAGTTTTGAAATATATATATATTTTATATATATAGAATATATATGGGAATGTTTGATTAATTTGAAATTATTTTTTATTCTGTGGCCATGGAAATTTTAATTCAGCTTCATGGCCACATTTATCAGTGTTTAGAAGGGGTAGTTACATTATGCATGAAACCATAGTTTGAAACCAGCAACTTCTAAGCAAACTGTTAAATTAGAAACTTTTTATTTGGCTCTCTCAGCACCTCAGGTACTTATAAACCAAGTTGTATTAAATTAATTAATACCATTTTGTAATGTTAATTCAAGCCAGATTGCCTGTGATAGGATAAACCAAGTTGGGTGCAGACACAGCCATCTTTGAATGGCAGACACTGTATGTTGTCCAGTCAGATTGTTATTCACTGTTAACAGTTCAAGATAAACCTGGAGCTAGATAAATCAAACCCAGTATGCCAGAGAATGGCAAACACACTTTGAAAAACTTTATTTTCTTTACAGTCAATTTACCAACAGGGTAAAAATATGGTATTTGTCAAACTGCTGACAAGCAGTGGTTGATCTAGATGCATTGTTCATAGTCATAACTTAACTTCTCCAGAACTGCAACATTTTGGATTTAATCTTCTTCGGTGCCAGTATATGATAAATTGTAACTCAGTCACAAAAAGTGTGTGGTCATAAAGCACCTTAAAGCAGGGATATGTAGGCAAATAAGTGGATTAGCTTTTTACATACCAGGAGCAAAAAGGACACAGAATTCTCAAAGTTAAATTTATTCAAAAAGCAAACTCAAATGAAGCCAGCACTTTTAATCTACTGGAGATGTAAATGGCTGCTCACCTTGCAGAGTTCAAGGTAATATTACAAGGATAAGACCCAGTTCTGTATCCTTTCAGTCACAGTGAAATTAAGGGCACCTCCTGTGTTTACAGCTTTGAATATCAAGTGAACACATTTTAGCCTGTACACGGTAAGCCCAGTAAACTGCTCCTGGTTGGTATGTGATTCTGGCCATATATTGACCTGGAAGGTTGCACTGGCAGAGCTTTAGCACCCAAGAGCCGCATAGTCCTGTCCCTCAATAGCCCATGCTGGCAGAAACCTGCAGTACTGGTCTAGTTAACCCTTGCTAGAAGGCAGTCTAATGCTCTCACAGCTAAGCCTACATATAGAACTTGATGTAGTTTCCATTTGCTTTGGTCCTGTGTAGCTGTGGAGGCCTTGGTGCCCTTGCTCTGAGCTCGCTAAGTCCCCAGATAGTCTGTGGGGTGTTACTGTCTTCATTGGCTGCAGAATTTGCAGCACAGGGCTGTAAGTTTGTGAGTCTTGAAGTGGCAGTGATGGGATGTGTAGGTCTAAATAGCAGGCCTGGGCTTGGCCAGAATTCCTGCAGGATCTGGAGGACGGCCACAGTGTAGGAAATGGCATAGCTGGTTGATGACTTCAGCTGCACCTGAGACTTGGACTGGTTTTTGTATATTCTGGTTGCACCCAGCAGAGGAAACACTGGGCATGGGCTTTAGCCCATCTGAACCTGGACTCCAGGGTAACTCTGCCATTTTCTGTAGTGCACGTGCTGTCAGTGCAGGGGTTCATGCCTGTCTGTAGTCATTGCTAGCTGTGGGGTGAAGGGATGGGCGACAGTGTCCCTCTTCTACACGGAGACACAACTCTTTCCTCTTGCAGTCCAGAGAACTGCATTTATGTTCAAGCAAGGAAAGAACAGGCCAAGGAAAGGGACTTCTCCCTCAAAGGTCAGATTGAAGCTGCTCTGGGCAAGATATGAAAAGAGGAAAGGGAGAGAGTGTGGCCATGGGTTCCTGCTTTGGTATTCTGCGTGATATTTGCTAGCTGCCACTTCATCCAGCAAAGACCTCTCCTTGGGGAGAGCTGTTGCTGTTCTAATACTTGCTGCAAAACTGTTTTGTGATTAAAATTGGAAAGTGGGATTTGGAATGTCCTTCATGCAAAAATTTAGACTCTCTGTTTAAAATTATAAAGGAAACAGCAATAGAATAGCTCAGTTTTCCATGAAAGAGCTGTTTCATGAAAATCTTGCAAGCAGCCTATCTCAGTTACTTAGGCATTTAAGGGAGAGACCAACAAGATGCCTTTTGTAATCGGCTGTGCACAAATTTGCTTCCAGCCAAACCTACATGTCTCAGTTACAAGCCTATATTTTCCTAGAATATGTGAGTCATTTTATCCTCCACTACATGGATTCTTAATTTTTTTTGGAGGTATGTCATGTGAAAGGAATTTCATAGCCACAAGTAAGAAACTGGTCTGAAGACTCTGGTGACAAAATTAATGACCGCGTATCTCATTTTCTGAAAGAATGCAGCTGTTAGTATATTCAGTCTGCACATAAAGTCAAGCTAGCTAAGTTGTGTATATAGTCCATTGGTAAGGAGGAGGTAAGATCCATTGATTTTTGCGTTTACTTCCAAAAACTGGATGGCAAAACAGTAATTTTCAGAAGTGCCAGGGTGTCAGCAAAAGGAGAGTGGTGTAAGGGGGTGTTGGGAGAAGGAAGAGAGCCTGGAAGCTGTAACTATTCTTCTACATCACCTTCTGTGATTCAGGGAATAAAAAGAGTTGGATTATGTATTTGTATGACGTGAAAAGTACTGCTTCTTAAGTATTGTCAGCTTTGCATTTCTCTATTGTTTTTCTATTATTTTTGCTATTACTATTAAGAATACAATAACATTTCAGTATTGCAGTTATCTTGGTTGTCTGTACTCCTTGGAGAATGGGCTTCCACTGTCTTTCAGCTGCAACTGATATTTGACACATTTTTAGGTAACAGAAATAGGACTTTTAGACTAGTTTTTCTTTTAGGAATTCTTTGCAAAGCACCTTGCAGAAATTTGGAATATTTGGCTTTGAGTCTCTTGAACTAGCTGGCAGAGACCTGTAGCAGGGAAGAGGGCAGGCAGCATGGCTCAGAATGAGGAGAGTTTGCCCATGGCTTGGGGATGTCATCACAGATATCCCTCTATTAACACATACACACCTCATATAAAACATGGTGCCTTAGGCTCTAAAACTACATCCTTGAAGAAATACTCTGAGAGGCAGTGATGTGATTTTGGAGGTTTTGGGGGTTTTCGTTTAGCTAGCCATAATAACAAATTACCTGTGTAATTCTTTTCCAAGGTCTTAATGTTTCAACAGAATTTATGCCTCTCAGACTTCAGCAAAAAAACAAACCCAAGAAAAACACAAAATTATTAAAATGATTAGGTTCAACATTTCTAGGCTGTCTACATCTTTTTTCTTCAATTTTGCCATTAACCAAATCTGTCACAATGAGAAATTGTGAAGCAGAGCCTTCTGGAGACTATCAGTAAAGCCCAGTAAATCCTTCAGACTGGTTCACCACCTTTCGTATTTAGAACACAGGGAAATCAAGGGAAACAAGGAAACAAATAGCATCTCATGTATGTCTGATATATCCTTTTCCTATATTACCTTGGTTTTCACCCTCTTATTTCACAGACATCTACTGTCAGCCTGTCATAATCAACAGCTTGCTGTAGAAACTGTAAAGGAATGTTTCTCTGTAGAAATCACCCACCAAGTGTTTTCCTTTACGCGGTTTTCAGATGCCAGATATCCTCCTTAAAGGTCCAGTTCGTGCCCAGAAAAGCCCTCCCTGTGACCTCTCAGTCCGCAGTCACTTGTGCTCACAGGTCAACAAAGCTGGATCATTAATTTTATATATCCACTTCTGCAGCAGTGCTGCCCTGCTTTTGTTTGGTGCTGCAGTTTACGGGTCAGAAGTGCATGGACTTAATATTTTATTTGTGCCTCTTCCATGCCAGAAATGCAAGACAAGTTTACCCTTGCCTGTCACTATGGCAAAGGCTTTTCATCCTGCGAGGTGCTGAGAATTTGTGCCTCAGCTCCACAGGGGACCCAGAATAATCTGGGGCACTTCTTCAGCCTATGGCCGATCCAAACTGACATTTGCATTGGCAAGAACAATACATAATCTGACATTTGTGTATAGAATGACTGTGTGAGGAAATAGTGGTTGCTGCTGCATTTTATGTGATCAGAATAGTATCTCTGAGCACTGGAGGAGTGTTGGGGCTGATAGAAGCAGTTTTGTGCATGTAGGGCTCCTTCAGAATGGACAGATATATATGTATATGTGTATTGCATGGCTGATCTCTCAATTATCTTGATTTTACATTACAGGACAGTCTGGGAAGACTCCAGATAGCGTGACTGAATGCTGTTGCAAAGACAGAGCTTCCCCTTTATGGAAGCAATTGAAAACTTAGATGATCTGCTTGGGGCTGTTACAGTCTGTGAAAATCGTGATTTGTTTTATAAAGTAATGCAGACTAGTTCCTCTTGGCAATGTTTTGGTGTCATATTCCAATTTATGGAAGATACATCAACCCTGTCACCAGTGCACACAAGCACATGTGTGGACCTGAAGGTGCACACTGCTGTGTTTCACATATTGAACAGCAGCTAATTAAACAGGGCACAGTGAAGCCTCCCACACAGATCATTTTCCTTTTGTATCTTGTAACTTCTCCTACTCAGCTGAAAGGTAGCCACAGACAGAAACTGTCTGCCCGTGATAAACAGGGTCCATTTTCATTTCAGCCACTTTTAGTTGATTTCACTTCAGAGATGTAGAAGATACATCCTTGTAGATGAAAATCAATTGCAGCAGAAAGCAGTTTTAAGTAGATTTTCTTAAATGCTGCAGGAAAAATGGGTAATTTTGATAGAGCATGTTAAGGGGAAAGGGATGAGGAATATGCTATGGTGAAGCCCTCCTTTGGTGCTGACCGAAGAGCAGTAATATGGAGCAGGTCATTTCTTTTGATGCATTGCTGCATGTCCCTAGTTGATTTCAGAAAGTCTTGGACAATGTCTGTGGGCAGCTGCTGGGAGATAACTGTCCTGCACATAAGATCTTTAAGATAGAATGGCTGCAGACAACCTTTTGTTTCCTGTTAGCAAGATTTGGTGTCTGTGCCCACACCGGGCACGCTCCAGGATCCTTTATGTGCTTGAAATTAGGAGCCTAAATCACTCAATTTTATAGTCAGCTAAGTAGCTAAAGACCTGCCAGTATCAAGACATTCAGGAGGCATCCCTGCTGTTTCTGACACAGAAAGATTTCACTTTTGGAGAAGCTATTCCATGTTACAGTGTAGCCTTTATAGTGTCTTCAAAAAATTGTTTCTGTGTCCTGCCTAAGACAGGATTGGTGGGTAAAAGGCAGGCTGTGCTTCTGCATAAACTGAATTTCTCTTGTTGCTGGAGTTCAGTGGAAATGTCTTGGACAGAGCATGAGCTGTTCTTCCTGCCACTCCCTGAGACGGGTCTCAGGTGCTCTGGATAGGAACCTGTGGTTACAGGTGGAGGAGAACTCTTCCCCAGTGAGGATTGTGTGACAAGACCCAAACCAATTTCCACTGAATTTCCACTCTTTCCAAGCTGGTTATTCAAATTTGCTCAAAACTAAAGTTTTACCTTTCAAAAAATTGGTTTTAAGAGGACAGACTGGCATCACCACAAGCAACAAGCTGACACCTCTACTGTTCTCTTTAGTAACCTGATAAAGCACCACTTGCCCTGTGCTGCCCTATCCTGACTTGACCCTGACCTTATAAACTGCTTTTATTATCAGTGCTTAAGGGAGTGCGTTGGCTTCTTTCCCTTCAGTTGTTTCAGTGGTTTGAAAGCTTCATTCCAAGTTCATGTGGCTAAGGTAAGGTAAAGATCTGTTCAAACACTTACCTTGTCCTTAAGAGCGCTTTTTATGGAAGAGTTGTTGCCAAGCCCCATCTGACCAGCAGCACAGCACAGGCATCTACTCATTGTCCAACAGTGGTCACTAGCTGGTGCTTCAGAGGAAAACCAATTTTCACCTTGGCTGTTAAACAGTACATCCTTACAAATTCTTTAGGGAGAATTGCTAATTAAGCATGATGGCTTTTGTTCTTTGGTAATACTGGCAAGACAACAAAGCCTTGTCAGACTCTTTGTGTCTTATGCTGTGTACATTTTGCGTTGAAGGTCTAGAAAAGCACTGAGTAATTTCTTTGCGTGGCCACTGGCCCTGCACAACTGCTGTATTACAGCCAAAGGTTGTGAGATGGAAAATGAGGGGAGGAAGTAATTTATCTAAATTAAAAGGAAAAAATAAAAAACAAAATAATTATTAATATTCTCTTAATAGGATTTTCACAGCATGCTCTGTCGCTGGAACATCTCTCTTCCCTACCTGATTAGCCAACTACAAACCTTTTGTGAATAGCTGATATCCTCTATCAAATTTTCACCTCATCTTCAGACATCAGAGAGTTATCAGGGACCTTGGTTAGGAAGGAGAGAAGAGAACCTTGATCTACTGGGTTTCAAGTAATTCATCAGCAAAGTACACTTAGGATTATTTTCCTTTTTGCTAACTGCAAATTTTTGGGTTGGTCTGTTTCCTTCCGAAAGTTTGAGTTGTTTACTTTGGGGATTATGTCTTTTATGAAAATAACCAGGCTTCCAAATGCAGACTGTCAAGCTTGCCAAGTTACCAGCACACAGGTTGCCAGAGGAGTTTTGCTTCCCATATTGCCTGTAAGTAGATCAACAATGTGGAAGCTTTGATTTTTTTTCATGTCCTCGGCTCACCTGCTGTGTTTTGCTGAGGAAATGTGAGGCAGTGTAATACAGAAAGGAGAAATTCTTTGTCTTTCCCTTTTGTGACCTTCTCATGGGGACAACAGCAAAGTGCATGGGCACCACTTAAGAGCATGTCTTTGGTGGGTACAGGGAATTACATGCCCTAGATGGATGAAATCCCAGAAGAAAGCTGGGATCTTGGCTAGGTCAAGAGTCATTCTGGTCATATAGGAAAGGAAAGCCCAAATGTTTGTGACAGTTAAGGCCACACAACCGTGGGAATCAGACTAATACAGAATTGTTTGGGTCCACCTATTTTGTGTTTGCATGATACCTGTTACTTCTGGGGATGATGACTTTCCTTCGTTCTTCCTGAGAACTGTGGGACTTCCCTTGGAATTGTCTTTAAGTAATTCCTAGCAAAATATATGTGTCCAAACCAGTTAGTTTCTGATGTGCTTGCTATAGCAATATAGCCCAGAAGACCAGCAAATAACAGAAAAAATCTCCAAAAAGAAAGGAACACAAGACAGGCAAGATTTGAAACTCAAAAGTAAGACGATGTTAGGAATTGTTCTGCTTGTTATCCTTATGGTCAGCTCACTCTAGCACTTTGAATTTTAGTGGCCTTTGTCCCAAAAGCCTTGCTATCGGCTTCTGCTGCCAGAGCTGCCTTCCTGCAGCACTTTCTTATGGAGGCAGTGGATGTCTTGACAAATAAATGTTCACCCTCCACAAAAAAACAGGCAAAGAGAACTAAAGAATTAAATAAAACCTGGCCAACACCTGTCATCTTTTAGAGGGCATGTCTTTAAATGCTTGTAATGGTTTGTGGGTTAACAAATCCATCTATAACACAAAAGTAAACAGGAGTCAACAATGGTGGTTTCCATTGTGTTGAATCAAGGCTCAGGCAGGCATGGGCATGTTACAGATGCCTTGCACTTGGTCATCTGATACACAGGTGACCCAGTTCACGAGTGCCGATATGTGGGATGTTATGCTGAACTGTGTGCTCAGTCCATAGCTGTGCAGTGGCACTCGGCAACAGGTGTTGGCTGTAACTGCCTTTGGAAAGATGTCAGGTCAGGCTGGAGCCTGGATTTAGCTGGATTTATTATAAGGACTTCTGTCAACTGCTACGGATCATTTCAGACTGCGTTGTGATTCTTAGTGGATGAGGTTTCAAATGTAATTCATGAAAATTTTATTAAACTGACCAAGCACAGCACGGAGCTTTAGCTGAAATGTATTGCATCTGTGAGCTCCCCCTAAACATTAAAAGGAGCTGAGTTAGTGAGTCATCTTTTCATATATCATATCATCCATCAGATAACAACATTTGCAGAAGCACACGAAGAGGAGAGATTATTTTGATGTCTTCTGCAGCATGCAACATAGATCTGCTTTCTCCTTTTCCCTGGTCTCTTCCCTGTCTCCAACTCTGTCTCTGTGTCTCTCTCTTTTCCAATTTATCTGGATTAAACAAGTCTCTGATTATTCTTTATGCCACTGCAAATAAAGTCATTTTCAGAAACAGATGTCGAAAGAGCCCAGTGAAATAATCCTGGAGGCAGATGCAGTCTTCCATAAGCTGCCAAGTGCATGGTGCAATCAAAGTGATGAAACAAAATGGAACAGGCTGCAGAAAAAGTAATTAAATTATAGTTCCATTGTAGAAGCACATTTTAAAATTACTGAGATTCAGAGCCCATAATGCTGGTATTATAGTTGAAAGAATACTTGCCATGGGTCATGAGCATTTTTTTTAGCAGTTATTAATCATGCTTGACTGGAAAGACATGTGTAACCTACAACAAGCAGTGGCTGTAGTTGTGCCAAAGGAAGCTTTTGTTCCCTGAAGAGAATTGTATCAAAGGCCAGTGTGTCCTATTATTACGTGTGCAATAGCAACGTGCAGAATCTGAAACGGGCTTTTCAGATTTCAATACAGAGCACTGGAGGGGAAAAAAGAAAACAAGTATTGTATCTCTTTGAATACTATATGACCTCCTTTTCCTCTTACCAAGTTAACTTACGTATTGACTAAATAATGGTAAAAAAATTTCTAAAATATCCCTGTCCTCCCCAACTTCAATAAAAATAATTCCAGTGCTCTAGTGTAAATGAAAAAGAGACAGAAAATGTGGAAAGTCTTGGAGACTGGAGATTAATAAGACTTCATGGGTTCACTCGCCTCTGTTTCCTTTACGTTAGACTGGACAGTGGCTAAGGTACACCTGCATCTTTCTGTCAGTTTTAGTAAGTAGGTTTTTTTCTGTTCTCATCTCAGTGAACTCCTTTTTCCATTTTCTTTTTGTTTGTTTGTGATTGTTTGGGGGATTGGATTAGATTTTTTTGTGTTGTTATGGTTATGGATTGTCCAGGTGCAAATATAAAATAGGAGTTGATTGTGAGAACATAGTTGATTGCTGTTCACTTGCTTCAAAGTACAGGTTTTAAACCTTTAATTTGTAGCTTGGGTCATCCCCAGGCCTTTTGTATCATCAGGGCCTTCCAGAGGTGACTCATTTTTAAAAACTGGGTTTCTCAGTTGTATTTGTGTTGTAAATGCATTGCTTGTATTGTAGATTTATTGTCACTTTTTTTTCACTCTGTTAATTTTTTGGGTTATTATCATTCAGCTCCTATTTGAGCTCTTCTCTTTTTAGTGTCTGCAGTCCATCCAAGTGACAGTCATTAATGTGATGCTAATACCCTCTTCTAGTTATTGATGTAGATACTACCAAACTTTAGTAATTAGTTTTGGG
>WAAE01015005.1:0-26300 GCA_013400495.1 Nicator chloris
GATATTGAATTTATGTGAAAGAGAAATCCTGAATGTTGGTGATATATTTTTTATGATAATTTGATAATCACCACAGCCTGACCATAGCCTTAGCCTTACTGGAAACTGTTACGCTACCTTAGCTGTTTCCTTTGCTCTAATGTCTGCTATTTCATATTCCATGTTTATTTTTAAACTAACAAAACGCTCACTACAATCTCTTTCATTTTCTTATGAATCATATGCCCCACAAAAGTAAAATTTAAATATTTTTTTGTGTAACGTCTCGATGGGTATGTGAGAATTGTTTTTATCTTCCTGAAACTGCTTAACTTCATTTTTCGGAGTGGTTAGGAACCAGAAATGGTGTAGAAAAAATACCACAGTTTAAAAAGATATGAAGGGTTACATTATTTTTCATTTCTCATTTGGTCTAAGGTCAGGTACCAGAGGTTACTGGTGATTACTGCTGATTAAGGCTGCAGGCTGGGGTAGTTTTTTTCCAGCCTAGATCTGGGAAAAGCTTTTCCTCTCAGCCTCCTCTTCTGTGTTGTTTTTTGGATTAGCAGGAGTGAAGACTTGCAGTATCAAAACGTTTGCTGTTACAAAGTTGTAAGTTTGATTTATTTACTTGTATTTGGTGGTGGTGGTGGCGGCAGCTGATGTTATTCCTAGCGACGTTAAAAAGCACAGGGAATAGTGTCTCGTAGCTTCTCTGTTTCTGTGGGCCATGGTGACTTGGTGGTATCTGAGTAGCTGGTAAGTGAAGGCACCTGCTACAGATTCCCTCCATAATGTAATTTTTTTTTTCCGAAGCTGCTCTTTGATTTTCTGCCAGGGAGCTTTCTCAGTCAGTCTGTTTTCCTTCAGCTGAGACCAGACACGTTTATTTCATGCATTTTCCATGTTGAGCTGATGTGGCTTCAGACTGCTCACTGAAAACAGTGAGGCCCCAGCCATTAGTGCTGGCTGAGGGGAGAGCCTGTTGTAGCCCAAGAATTTGGGATGGCATTTGAAAGTAGTTTCAGACAACCTTCATGATTTGGTGATTTTCGGTTGGGTAAAGTGATCTGAGGGTTCTGTGGTGAGAATACACTGTTCTTGGAGATGCTGAGTCATTTGTGAGTGAGAAAGGCCATGGTTTGGTGGATTTTGCTTTTGGTGCCTGTTTGTTTCAGATTATTTGTTTGTTTTTCTAGAGTGCCTGACTACTTGATGTGAGCACATGTTAAAAGACTGGACAATGGGGATTTGTTATTACCTTATGAGGCATTAAATATTAATTAGTGTGGTGCTTGGGGTTACAGAAGGAAAAAAAATATCTGGTTGTGAAGAACAATAATGAAGTGTTAGACAGTAGGCAATGTGTTTAAAGATCATGTTGGACTTAATTACTGTGCTTTTTTGTAGTGATGGGGGAAGCACATTATACTTGAAATAGCTCACCAAGGCTTCTTTGAGTTGTTTTAATTTAGAGAATTAAAAAAACACTTTAAATGGGAAAGTGGCCTTTCAACAGAGAGAAAAAATGGAAAACAGTAACTTCTTTTGGTTTTCTTTGTCTTGTTAAATTGTACAGAAGTTCTAGGGAAGTATGGTTGTGTGTGTGTATATCTGCATATCTGTACCTCCACACTTAACGTGAATAAGTCCATATCATAATGAATTTTGCCAGGTTGTCAGGGGTTGGTGGTACGGCTCTGGGTCATCAGATAAGTGGCAGAAGTAGCACCCAAAATACAAGTGCACCATAGGGTTTATTTAGAAACTTCTAAGAACTTTCTCAAATGAAAATTTTTGGTCAAATGCTGCATATGTAGGCTTTGGTATGGAACAGTCTTAAGAATGGTCATGCTGTTTAAATAATTGCAGCAGCACGTAAGGACCAAACAGTCACACATTTTCTTTTCAAGCTTCTAAAAGAGTTTCAACAGCATGAGTTGAACTGTCACAACAGTGGTAGATGTTCTTATAGGATTGAACTTTGCAATAATTTTCCCTTTATACTATTACAACATTAGACATTGTGAACCTCAGCAGGCCCAGTGAGTGAAAATGGAACATCACGAAAACTAAATTCCAGAGCTGTCAAATCAGGACACAGAAATAATATTAACTCTTGAAGCACTCAACATCATAGAACTCTTCTGTGTAACACTGAACATGGCAACAATTTTGGTGATTGCTAAATGGAACTGTGTCTTGGTTCAAAAAAACAGTTATGGCAAATAACCTGAGCAGAGAGAGAGAGAACGGGGAGTTTGGAGAACCGGATCACTTCATTTCAGAATTACTAGTTATTACGGCAATGATAACTGAGATTTCCATCAAAATAGTGCAGAGGGCTTTCAAACTGAACTAATCGTAACTGATCTAAATGTCATGGGCATTGTAGCCTCTGTTTTCTTAGGAGTTACATAGCCTAATCGATTGGAAAAAAAAAAAAGAGAAAAAATTAAGCATGTTTCTGAGTACAGGCTTCATTGATCTGAGTCCCAATAATTTCTGTGCAGAATTAAGAGCAGATTTAATGCTGCAGGCCTTCCAATTTGAATTTTTAGGACAAGGCTAGACTTTCAAGCAGATTCACTGGTAGCTCACCACAAGAGCAAGAAAAATTCCTTTTGCCCCTGGAGATGTTGTAAGAGGCCTCTAGATTTTGATCAAAATGCAGAGGTAAACCGGGTAGAAGAACCAACTATAAGGCAAAATAATGACCTTCAGCTGAATATTCAGAGAAATTTAAATATCTTGACCAGGCTTTTGACAATCCTGTTGTTCTGTTTGTCAACTTTGAATCTGTGTTGTCAAAATCTTGCAAATCACTTGCAAATAGATATAGTTTTCAGGCACGGTTCTTTAAAGGTGACTCTGAATTTCATGGTTGCAAACTAATCAACAAACCTGATTGCAGTTGCCATAAAAATTTATCTGAAGATTTAATATGCTAGAAAAAGTGATACAACTTTGGATTTAAAGAACATAATGAAAAATGTTTGTCATATACAATTTTAAAAGATAGACATAAGGAAAACCAACAGAACAATCATATAAGCATTCATTTTCCTGTGGGCCATCTTCAATCTATATAAGATGCAAAGAAGCCAATATAGGCCTGGCAAAATTCCATTTTCTAGACATTTATAAAGAGAAGCCTTTTAGTTTTAGGTGAGATATGCCCCCAGTCTGGGGAGGATATCAGAAGGGTAAGCAAAAGTTTCTGAAAGAAGACCAAGAAATTTGTTATACTGCTTTAGTCATTGGCCTGTCTTATTTGAAATGCTTTGGTTTCCACAAAGCCTATAAATTCTTTCTTGAAAGTTCAGTAAAATTATGTGGCCCTATAAACATCTGAGCTACAAATCAGACTTTGTTCAGAAGTTTGGGTCTGTGACAGGAAGAAAATAATTAAAATGATTCCCTGAGAAGAAAGGGCAGACTGAATATTTTGGCAGAACCTAAGACACTTTCATTACTGGTATTAAGGGATGAAGGTTCCCCTTGTGGTAAATATACCTTGGGTTCTCCAGTGAAAGTGACTGACAATGAAATTTATAAGGAATGAGTCTGGCAAAAAAAAAAGGAGAGAAAAAAAAAGGAAGGCAGTAGAGAACATTTGAAATGCGACTGAATTTCCTTGTGGATATTAAATGACAGTAGAGAAGTAGGGTTCTCATTACATCTGAATCTATTTGCCTGGGAAGGTCTAGCAAAAAATATTCTGCACGTTTCCTCACAGAGCTTTGATTGCTGTCACCCCATTCTCCTCACAGAATGTAATGCTGTATTTCACATAACTTGATCTGGACCCTATAAAGTCTTTTGGAGAAAAGTGGTTAAATCACTACAGCTGTTGCTGGATTTGGGTTGGCTGGTTTACTGTAAGTTTTGGAGAGTAGTGTTGCTACTGTGTGTAAACAATTTTAAGGGACCTAGTAGAATAAAAGACTGGAGCTATTATTACATTACTGTTAGTGGTTAAAGGAGAGGGAAGTGCAAAGTAGCATCATTAGCCATCAAGATGCTTTCTAGCTTAGGAGACTTACAATGTGATTGAAGGTAAAAATCCTTGCCTTGGGAAGTACTTTGTTTACTGTTGTGCTAAAGAAATACTCCTTTCAGTTCTGAGCTCGTCAACAAAGAACATAAGGTCCATTACCCAGTACACTTAGATCACCTTTTATGAAGTAAGTAGAGCCAAATTGCTCTCAAAGGAAAATGGGAAATACTGGCAGATCCTTTTGTAGAGCTACCAGTACTGGAGCCAGTAGCAGTATTGGCTCTGACTCCCACTAGGTTGTTGCCCTTCTACTCCTCCCCACTCTCTGTAAAGCCATGATTAAGTGCTAGAAAGAAAGTCTGTGTTTCAGACAGCCAAGGGATGGTGGGAAAGAAGTGATCTGTGATTTAATCCAAGTGGCTTCCCGGGTGTGAATGGGTAATGCAGAAACCTCAAAAGTCTGTGTAGAATAACACCAAAAAAGAAAAAAAAAAAAACAAAAAAACAAAAAACCAAAAACAACTGGTGGCTTTAAAATTATTTGATGCATTTGCACACATCACAATTTGAAAATGGCTTTTTCTGAGTCTGGAATGTTCCATGCAGGACAATGTGTGTCTTGGATAACTCAAGGCATAGCCTCAAGTGTAGTGTATTTGTGCTCGTGATATCTGGGCTAAGTATCAGTTAGAAGAAACATATCCATAAAATCTGACCCTTCATCTGATACAGAAAGAAATCCCATTAACATGGGGTTTTTTTTCCAGATTAGCTGCTTTGGGCAATTGTAGCACATCCAGGAGCTTGGAGAAACTGAAGAAATAGAGAAATATAGATTTGCCTTATTTGACAAGTTTGTTCCTTCCATTGTTAATAGAAATTATCCCAGTAGTCTTTCTGTACAAATCTGTACATCCCTGTGTTCTGTATGTCAGCGTTTTAGAATGTGATACAGAAGTGTGATGTGGATAACAAGCCAGCCTCGTAGAAAGAGTAGCACATCTCCATGTTAGCCAAGTGCACTGTGGCTATGGTGATAAACATTAATCTCATGTTAAGAACAGAGAATGATAAATACCTTTTTCTTTTCTTTTTTTTTTTTTTCCCCTCTTTTTAGGTTGCTGGAAAACATGATGTTTTTCCTCCTGTTTTTTGGTCAGGACACAAGTGAAAAATCTGTTTGAAGGACGTGAGAAAGAAATGAACTTTGCATGTAAAAATACTTCAGTAAGTACTTTGGCATTAAGATTAAAATTGGAGTATGTTCCATCTCCCTGCACGTTGCCTTCCCCCTCACTTCTTCCTCCTCACTTCTTTCTGAATTTGCTTGTCTTCAGGTGACCTCAACTATGATATCATTCCATACAGGACTTTTGGGCAAGGCTGGTATCACAGGCTGAGCTCCTTCAATAAAATAATACCTGTCATCTTTTTTTCTCTGCAGTAGCCAGCTTGACACAGATCAGAAAGTAGGACAGAGTTTTTTTGTTTTTTTGTTTTTTTTTTTTTGTAATTCATAGTAAATCTAATATGCATTTCTTTATTTTTCTGCAGGTTGGGTTGTCTCAGAATAGATCTAATCTAGCCTCCACAAAAACACCACCACCCAGCAACTGAAATGGCTTTAAAAGAACAAATAAGGTTAAATTGGCAGTGTAAGTACCTCTTGATGTGACTTCAGAAAAATTTACGTGACCCATAAGTACAAAATGATGAAGTCTGTTTCCAGCTGGAAAAGGCAGTCTTTCCATGTGTGAGGTGGGAGAGGAAATGGCATTGAAAGTTTTTTGATCATCATTTCCTTGAAATCCTTCAGATGTAACATCCCTAGAGACCATTTTGCTGAGTGGAACAAGTATTCAGTGACTTCCTTGGGAAAAAAATAAGCCAATGTGTCTGTCTTTGAGAAGTTATACTGGAGTACATATGCCTTCTTTCTTCTCCTGTGTTTGCAAACTGCCTCCCAGGGCAGTGTTACGAAAATTAAAAAATATTTTTATGCTGTCTTCAGTAAATATGATTGCCCAAGATGTTGAACTCCAAGGAGTGTTATTAATCAGTAGAAATTATTCATTTAAGGCCAAAGAAAATTTGTTTTTCCTTTGTGTTGACATTTTTCTCGTTTAAAATGTAAGTTTTGTGGATCATCTGGGACAAAACTATTTCCCCCTTGAGGCCATTTAAATTAATTATCACAAAACCTTATTTTTCTAAATATTTTATTTTTTTCTTCACAGAAAAATAATTAGATTAAAAAGTAAAAGGGCACCAGATGCCAGAAGTGATCATATTTTCTGCAACATTGCTAAAAGTCAAGGTGGTATATCCTGATTTTGCCTACAGAAATAAGCATTTGTCATTGGGCAAATATGTCCATAAATTCACATTCACAGGTGCCAGCATCAGTCTCACCAGATTCCTGCACATGAGCCAAGAGATTGAGAGTCCTTGGGGCACAGGGTGAAAAAATGAGAGCCAACAGTTCCAGAGGCTGGAGATGATGGAATCCTGATATTTGTTGAGAAGCAGGTTTTAGAGGGAATATTCCAAAGCCCCTGTTTTTGTCCTGTTTTATTTGGTATTTGGGAGACTCATTCTGTCAGACACGGAACTCTGTTGCTTGCAGAGCGCTGCTGATGGATTCCACAAGGCAACACCCGAGTGAGGTGAAGTCGACTGTCGGCTTGTGAGAGGTTTGGTGAAGCCCTACACTGTGCAGAGACATCGTTCTTGTGCTGCAGCTCTGTGTGAAGTGCACTGGTCTCTGACACGTGCAGTTGCTCCAAACAAGGTCTGCACTTCCTGCAAGGCTGTTCCCGGGGGTGCCCAGGGGTGTGTGTCTGTGATGGGCCTGTTGCTGTGCCAACTAATGGACTTCTAAAGTCAGCAGTAAGATTTCCTTCTGCTTTGATTCCCTGGAGAGGATGAGCAAGTCCTTTTCAAATGCAAATCTTTGGTGTGCAGACTTAGTAGAGGGAATAAAGATGGGAAGGAGAATAAATCTGTATTAAGCTTCAGGCATTTTCCAATTGCTTGTGCTACTGGTGCCCTTTTTTAACCTTTCTTTTTTCATTTCTGCAGAGCACCTTGTGTAAGCTCTGTTATGCTAAAATCAGTCTGATGTTTGGGAGTGATTTTTCTTCTCTGTATGCAGGAAGTTGGTGGTTTCGGTGGGAGTAGAAATCTTCCTGCTCCCCCAGAATGATCATATGCAATTTTTGACCTTTTCCAGTAACGCACATTGTGCGGTTTTTCTGCTTGTTGGTTTTGTTTTTTTCCCCACATGTAAATAGAAGCACAGGATGTGGCATGAAGGGAGGAATTCTGACAGTGTCATCTTGTAGCTTTCTTCTAACTGGGTTCAGGGAGTTACCATTGTCCTTTTTCCCTTCTTTTCCTCTGCCCGTGACAGCCCTCACCTTATGGTTCATCATTGCCTAACATTGGATTGCAGAGAATTAATTTTAGATTTCCCCTTTTGACTTGCAGAAATACTTTGTTCTGCAACT
Organism: Nicator chloris; assembly: GCA_013400495.1. NCBI lineage: Eukaryota > Metazoa > Chordata > Aves > Passeriformes > Pycnonotidae > Nicator > Nicator chloris. Next base: position 7,489 of record WAAE01015005.1, read on the forward strand.
TGTCATCAGTGCTAAGCTACTAATTACAAAGTACATTCTTCCAACATTCCAAAAGTATTTATTTCCTCAAAATGTTCAGCACCTTTCCTGCAAGGATACGCAGCAGCCTGTCATTTGGGAACCAAATTATGTTCAGTGGATGTTTAATCAAAAGTTGAAACTAAAAATGACTGTTGTTCCTTGCAAAAAGATGTCTGCTTGATGATTTGAAATCTGCCTTCACCCTGAAAGGCTTACAATTTACATGCTTTAGGAAAAACTCTCAATGGCCAAGTCAAGACTGCTGCCACAGTTGGAGAGGAAAGTACTTCAAGTGTTGCTTCTGTGTTCCCTTAACCTGGGACTGGCTGTCCAGGGAGTTCCTTTGAGCAAATCAGCCTTTAGTTCTCTCAGTTTCTACCACCAGTGCCACTATGGCTCCTTGAACAGGAATCATGGGATAGGGCAGTAACAGGTAGTGCTGCTGGGAGGTGTGACACCACTGAGTGCTAGAGAATCCAGCCTGAGGGGAGATGGAGTTCTGTAACACCTCCCTTAATCACCCAAAACCTCTCTGAATGACCCCAAAAATATCTGGCATCAATTAAACTAGGAACAAATATGTCTGTCTTGCAGATGGGTCCATTTTGATCTATCTGTTCAAATGAATGATCAATGAATCAAAATATAAGTTTTCCTTATTCAGTAATCATTATCAAAGCTATTCAGCAGTCTTAATTTGGGGGTACTATTAGGATTTCACTGCTGTAGTTCCATTGACTTCAACGGCATGACTTCTGCTTCTCAGGGGAACAGAAAAAGTAGCTGGACTCATGTTTTCAATGTTTCTTTTAATTCTAGTTACTAAGTAGGTCATGACTTTTGCTTACCATGTGTTTCCCATAAAAGCCCTGGCTGCCTTGAGTGCTATATGATAGGTTGTCTGGAAGCTGCAGACAAAGTGCATGCACTGTGCTAGAAAGATTTTCTGAAATATCTTGTGTACAGTAGCTGAGGCTGCCACATGCTGCTTATGCTACAGTGTCTGCATGTGGTCACGGTTAGTGTTCACGCTGCACCATTCTCCAGAAAAATATCCAGTGATGAAAGGGCTTCAGTGTATGCAGGATGGTGTAAAAACAAGTCAAAAATAAATCTGTGCAACATCTAAGGAGGGGAAAAAGGGACTGCGCAGGACAATCCAAGCCTGTGCTTTTGCGGACAGGGCAGGGAATGGAGAACTAAAAGCACATGTCAAAACATTGAAGGATATAAGAAATATACTCTCTTTCGAGATTTATCTTCTGTAACAAAAACCAAGATTGAGAGTTAAAATGAAAACTAATCTCTGTGTTCTGTCAATGTAGAATAGCATGATCTTCAGCTTGTAGATGGGAGGTGAAAGGGTGATCACCCAAAGATATCACTTCAGTGAGCTATTTTGTTAAATGTGCTGTTTATTTGGCATGTGGCAATACAAACTACCAGGATTTTCATGCTGGGGAGGGTGTGTGGCAAGGGTTGCTTTTGGGTTTATGTTGCCACTTTGCTAATGGTTATAAGCTTTCAAGCCTGGAAAACTGACCATTTGTGTGTAAAAATCACCTTCGTGAAAGAAAAAAATAAGTTTACTAGTTTTTTTACCTTTACTCTTTTCTGAAAAAGCTATGTTTTTTCAACCTTGCTGAATTCAATGCAAAATCTTCCATTTCCAGTTATCATAGGATACTACTTAATATTCACATCATCTCAGTCTTATGGCATAGGTGGTCTTGCAAACAATGCCGTGGTTTCCTTTCATGGGGCAGGTTGTGCAGCATACAAAGGATACACCCCTGTGACAGCATTGCTGTCTTCTGTGGTATTCCAGAAGGGACACTGATGACTTGGTAGTATTTCTGGGAAGGGAAGGAGAAAGGTTTGCAGAAACGATTGCCTGCAGTGTAGTTGAGCTGCAGAGCAGACGGGTGAGCTGCTGGCTGCTGGTGTGTTCCCCCTCAGCAAAGGCTCAGTGCCAAGGTATGACATCATGGACTAATGGATCAGGCTGATGCTGGTGCATCAGGACTGCTGCTTCTGTCTTAAGGAGCAGTTTCCTGCCAAGGCCAGAGGTAAACTTTGATGAAGGATCAGGTCTAGGCAGGCAGATTTTGGGCAGAATCCTGCAATTCACTGCTTCTTCAAAGATGCAACTCAGTAGCCACAGCTTCTGGGCTTGACCCAGAACGGGTTAAAATTGGTGGACTTCCTACTGAAAAAAAAATTGGAATTACCAATGATGTTGGAATTCTTAATGTCTTTGAAAGACAAAGATTTAGAAACCAACATTCTTGTTATTAAAAAAAAAAAAGAAATTAAAACAGCAGAGCTGATTTCATGTCTGTGAATGATCTTTTTGTTTAGTACTGTACAAAGTTTTAATAAATTGCTCTGTAATTTAGGAGAAGGGGAAGAGAATAATCCCTGGCATGGAATAGAGAAATTCTGGATAAAGATGATGACCATAAAATCTTTCTGTCTGTGGTCTAGTATGGCTTTCACCATCTGACATATAGATATGATAACTGAGGAAACTATGTGATCATTTAAGTGGTTTTTAAGTGGGATAGGGAGCCTTTCCTGAACAGACAGAACCTTGGATGGATGGATCAGGAAAAAGGCAAATGTCTTGCTGAAAAATCTGTCTTCTCTGCATCTAAATGAAGTTGGGACTGTAAGGCTTTTATGAGGAAAAGCTGATGATTAAATCTTTTCAGTGCACATAAGCACGTAATAAATCTGGATCTGAACTCTGCAATGTGGCTGACTGTACAGCAGGGTGTATCTGAAAAGCTATAACTTTGAAATCTGTGGAAAGATTTTGCAGTCCATTCTCCAGTTCTTCACCTTGAATTAATCAGTTGCAATTTATACTTCTGTTTTGATTATGGAGCACTCGAGTAACTTACATAGCAGTACAGGAGCTATACAGACTTATAGTGGAAATCTATTAATCCTTGTGAGATAAATATCTAAAATCCTATTTGTAGTCTAAATAGAAGGAAAATGTGTGCGAAGGTGAGAGGGATCTGGCTGTGTCTTTAGTCTTTAGTATCTGTTTAGCAGGGGTGTTCATAGATAAATAGGAGCAGTCTTCTTTGTTGCAAGGAAAATTCTTGTTGAGTTATATGAATTTCTTTGTTGTCCGGGTTTGTTCTGTAGAATTATTCTGACTTATTCATCAGCAGGTTCACCCTGACTGAATGAGATCCAGCTCATGTTTTCTGTAATACTGTGAAAGTTAATAAATAGTCATGTTATGGCCAGGTATATTTGATCTGAATTCATTATGTTAGTCAAACTCACTTAGCAACTATTATAAACCTCAGGAAAGTATTTGAGGGTATAAATGGCATCTTATTTTTTTTGGTGGCTAAATCTGAATTTTGGGTGAGTATCACGAAAAACTGAGAAATAAAGTTGAAGGAACTCCTCTGCTCACAGAGGGGCAGAAAAGCACAGGAAACTTTGGAGGGTGGTTTAGTTTCTACTTGGGATTTTGTTGTTGTGCTTTTCTTTTCCTTTTTTTTCAATTGCTTTGTTGTTCTGGTTTTGCTTTGTTCTGTATCTCTATGTCAGAAGACTTAATTCAAAGGAGAGCTTGAATTTAAGACCCAAAAAAGGAAAAAAGGCAGGATGTAATTCTCTAGAATTTTCTGTTATGTAACTAGGAGAAGAAAAAATGTCTATATTTTCAAAGATGAAAGGGTTTATCCTGTTTTCTTCTTCAAAGAGTTAGTTATCCTCCTGCCATTGTCAACAAGTGAAAATAGAATATTTGGGTCTTACCTTGATAAAATGGCCCCAATTATTTTTTTTTTTTCCCTGGATTGTTTGAACATTAATCAGGACCCTCCTCTGGAGCATGTCAAGAAACCTTGACGTATCTGTGGTAATGTTTTCTTACAGACGTGAGGAATTCTTTGATTGTACCTTTCCCTGTACTAAATTTCTTTTTACTCCTCTGCCTATGACTCAGATATTTTACCATTTCTGTGTGGAAATGGAGGCCTGTCCACATTCGTCAAAGCTCTTCAAGCTGTCCCAAAGGCATTCTCCCATATCATTGGTAAATGTGACAGATCCGGTGTGTAGAAAAAAATGAGCGAAAGGAGACAGGAAAGGGGTTATTGTGTCCCTTCCCATTTAAATTACAGCAAAATCTACCAAATAAATAACTTTATGGGCTAACACATTTATTCAAAGCAACTATTCACATTGTGTACCCATCTCACTGGTTCTTCTCTCAACAGGTACAAAACATTCCCCTTCCTGCAAATTACCATGTGGAGCTGAGGGGCCACAGGAGATGGAGCAGTGTGAGATGTTGTACAGCAATATCATTAGTGACCTATAAATGCTAGTCAGAATGTTTTGCAGCTGTTACGTTTACCTGAAGATAACTGTGCAGCAAAGCTAAAATATTACTTTTTTTTTGTGAGTGAAGCGTGCTGCTCTATTAGTCTTGATTGTACCTATCAGATTCTTGTGCACACACACACCTACATGGTTGATTATGCAGTTAGGATATATCTACTGCATTTTATTTATCTGTTTATCAGGATCAATTCTTTATGATTGTATTTATCCTTTAATTTATAATTGGTTTTCAGACTTTACATCTATCTTGAATAGATCTGTTAGCGTTCTTGGGTTTGAATGTCCTTTAATTTGCTTTACTGTCAGAAGAGGTTATATGTAAGACAGAAATATTCATGTCTCATCCTCTTTCATTTTCAGTTTAGGCTGCATCAGTTTTATTCCATTCACTCTTAGTCTAAAGGCCATTGTAGAGCTGTGAATACAGTTCTTTCAGTAAAAAAAAAATAGCCTGAACTTCAGCCCTTTTTTTTTTGGTAGAGGGTTTTTTTGTGAGGCCCCTCAGAAGTGGAGTACTCTATTTATCTCTTTCGTAATGAATTTTGGAAAATCAGGTTGGATGCTGGGAACACACTGATCTCCTTGCCCTTACCACACAAGTTCTAAAGGATTTGTTCTCCCCGAAGTGTCTTGCTACATAAATAGATGATCTACCTGTTTACCAGACTCATTCCTGGATATGAAATGAATTTCAGTGACTCAGTGCTTCCTATTAAGCAATATTCCCAGTATTCAGAGGAAGATGTTGGAATTTTCCATGCTCTCTGTGACAAATCGTTTATTTCCAGCACGTCTGAAGGACTTAGTGCAGATGTTTTTCTGATATCACTTCCTTTTAGAAACTGAAGAGATATTTTTCGTATCACAGGACCAGGTAATATATGAGTATTTGTACATGAATAGTATTACACCAATAATGATTTCCCCAACTGTAAAATGAATGGAAGAGCTACAAACAGATGGTTTTCAGATATGTGATAAGAAATGTGAACAATTTTATACAATCACAATATGAAAGGCTGCTGCTACCTGTGGACCATTCCATGGTCCATTGTTATTTTATTTAATCATAATCTTTGATCTTCCACAACGCCATTCAGAAATTTTAAGTGGAGTCCTGCACTTATCTGTAAGGGATGACTTTGTTACTGCATAGATCCCCCACGTGATTGTTGTCGAGGCTGTGTCTACGTGGCCATGACAAAAGTGGATCTGGGCATATAGGGAATCTTGAGCCCATGTGTTACTCATGAGTGCATTTTTGTTTCAAAGACTAAGAAATGAATAAGATCCTCTTCTGGCCTTTTGTGTCTGCCTGGGTGCTGCAGTATCTTTTGTCAAATTGAAAAAGAGGTCAAGAACTTAGTAGGCAAGAAAGCTGAATTTTAAGGTTTATTTTCCAGGATAAAGGCAAGCAGGCAGATAGTATTTCTCTAATCTCTATTGGTGAAGATTTTTCTGTGAGTCTTTCCTAAGCTGTGTGCTAAGCAGTTGGAAGGACATGAGTGTGTATGTGATTTTTATGTGTGTACTTATATGAACAACAGTAGCTATTGGGAGCTATTTCTAATATATTTTTCTGTTTTGATAAAAATTGTACAGAGATCAATACTGATTGGCTAATTCCCATGAATGCATTATAAGCAGGCTTCATACCTGGCTGAATGTAATGTTGGTGTAGATAAAGAAATACTAAATTAACCCCTTGGTTAAAAGGTCTTATATGGTAATCGAATCCCTTCATATCAAACCAAACTACCTTTGCTTCAGGTGTGAGTTGGAACTTACCAACTCTTAGCTGGGAGCCAGTGAGGCTGAGTGAATTTGCCCTAGCTAAGGCATCAGAACACCCCAGTTTGCATCACGTTGCGTAGCATCTCCCAGTAGAGTCAGTATCGGGATTGGTTTTGGTGGAAGTCATGGATATCCTATTGTAACTGTCCTCCTTTCCTTCATATTGTTTTCACAGCTCCACTGAAGTCTGAAAGACAGATCTCTTACATGATCTGTAGTGTAACTTGGAGTGATTTGCATGGCTGAGTCATTGATCTGACTTGAGGCTTGATGTTTAGCAGTGAATGGAGAATAATTGAACTGAGGGTAGTGGCAGTGGGTATAAAAAGGGATATAGAAGACTAATGAAGTTCTGGAAAGCAGAATGAATTGATATCTTGAAAAAAAATTACAAGGCTGAACAAATTCTTTAGAAAAACAATTTGACTGAACTTATCCTATAAAAGTCCTGTGTGGCCATAGCCAAAGAAGTGGTTATTCTTGTCTTGGCCATGAGTTTACAGTGCAGTACTTTTAATGCTAAATATAGAGAGATATATTTAGCATGTATATATAACAGTAGCTTTGAATAATGTATTGTGCTGTTACAGCTAAATGTTTCACCCAAAGATAAATTCACAACAGATTCATTTTTCCTCCTCTAAAGATTTTGATTGAATGTCAACTTTATAATGAGTAACAAAATGCTTATTTGTTGATTTAAAATCTGGAAAGTAGATAATGAGTGTCAGACACTGATTTTAGTGAGAAGATGCAGTACTCTTAATACATTTTACCTCTTTTCCTCTGTGTTTCCTTGTGTACACCTGATTTACTTGATCATCACCATATTTTTAACCTGTAGTTTTATAAGCATTGTCTGTATTTTAATTAAGGGATTGGAGGGCTACAAAAGACTGTCCTCTGGAATGTTCCCTAATTTTATTTTATTACAAAGTACTTAAGTGTAATGTTTCCATATGTGTTGTAGCATTCTGTATCCTAAATAACCTGAATGATAGGCAGCCATTATCATTATTATCATTATAATTTCTTCATGACTCATTTCCTTAAAGTGAAGCTGTGACCAGTTGGTCATTTATTTAAGGAGAAATACTGTTAACCTGTCAATTCTGTTATGCTCTGAGAATGCATGAAATTCATTCTCCTTGCATCTACCTACATACTTGCTTAGTAGAATATATTTTTAAATCATGCTTGGGATGTTAGTGGATTTTTTTGATAGCTGACATTAAAAATTCACCCAAGCTGTAGGCTTTTTAAATCCATCGTCTCTTTTAATCAGAGAACTATATGTATTTCAATTTACTGAGCAGTTTATTTTCTTTTAATTTATTTGAAAGGCCACCTTACCTTATTTTAAAAGTAAAAATAAAGTTAATTTTATTTTCCATTAAAGGGTTGCAATTTCTTGTGAGCTGCTGCTATCTTGTTGCTCTGTTTCCAGAAAGACAACTTCAATAAATGTCAGATGTAGAATGCCATGACATATAATGACATTGCTGCAGCAAAGCTTGTAGACTTGTCACATGTGCCTTAGACCTTTGTCACCCAAACTACCTGGGGAAAAAAAAATCCAGTGTGTTTTTAATTTCTTTTTACTTTCTTTCCTCCCCAGAGTGATTACTTCTAGATACCATGCATAATTCTTCTCTCTAATATATTAAGGTAAATGAAGACTGAAAAGATCAGTGTCATACCTGTAGCAGTGTTGTCCTTCTTGAAGGGGAGACGGTTTCACCTGAGAATTGTGATGATTCAGCATTAGGTACTTATTCTGGAAGAGTAATTTTTCAATGATTTGTGAGGTTTTTTTGTTTGCCTGCCTTTTTTTTTCTTCTTTGTTTTGCTTTTGTTTTGTGTGTGGCGGTTTTGTTTGGCTTATTTGAATTTATGCTTTACTGATACATCTAAGGTATGAATTCCTTCAATTTCTCTATTCAATGTGTTATTTCCTATTGGGAATGAGAATATTGTGTCTTCTCAAAATTATATGAAGTCTAGCATCAGTCACTTGGAACAAATTTCAGTGATTTCTGTCTGGAGAAGCAGCACAGACATGGATCACATTTACTCCAACCTGTTGTGTATGCTGAAGTTATATATAAATGCATTAAGGGTCAGTTTGGTCACTCATGAGGTTGTCAAAGGAACTTGAATGACAACACCCATCATTTAAATATCACCAGCTGCCTCGAAACAGTTGCAGAGACATCGACCTAGTGCTGCTTTCCATGAATCTCTGTGCCTTCACTGTAGCCTGCTAATAGCCAAGGGACAAAGTTTAAGTGACACCTTTGCCTCCTAGCTTTGGGAAGGGGAGCTTCCACAGTGAGCTCCTGCCTCATACTTCAGGAGAGGTGAAGGTTACAATGGGCAGGACAACCCGTCCTTTGGATGCATTAAGAGAGAAAGGGAGAGTTTGGCCTCCTGCAGAGCACCTGGTTGGAACATTTACCAGTGTTTTAGGACATCGGGAGCTTTCTAAAAATAAGGATGTTGTCTACTCTGGGGGCAGGCTATAGAAAAGCATAAATGTAAGCATGTTTTAAGTTTTGTATATCAGTACTACTACCTTGGTGCCAAGCTGGTGATCAGTCTCTGGGGTTCACAGTGCATCTCCTCCAGGTTTTATCTATATCTAATCTCAAGTGTTCTACATTAATTTTACAAGCAGCTGTAGCACTTCTTCTCCTGTGGAAAAATGAGTATAATGTAAGGCTGTCTTTCTTGACCTTTTAAATCATGACTCTACATGATTTTTCCCTCTAGAGTCACCATGGTAACACTTGTCTTTTTAAAAGTGATAGTTGCATTTACTAATAGTAGCTATTTATACAGCCATTGACCTGCTAGTAGAAGGGAAACAAGTGCCTTCACTAAATAAAATTTTATTTGCACAATCAAGATGTTCAATAAAACCCAATTTCCTATATAACTAACATCCCTTGACTTTTGTAAATTTTCGTTTGATTTATCCTACTAATTGTTTAAAGTCCCGTGTTTTTAACTTGTGCATCCTTGTTTCCAGAGCACCAGCAGTTTAAATGACTATACAAAGAGTCTGTTCTGTTTCTGTCACACAAAAGGCTGTGTCTCTTTCACCTTGTATATGTGCATTTTTAAGTGTGTATGACTTTAAAGAACTTGCTTGCAGTGGAGTGACAACCACATGCTTACTCAATAGTAAAATTTTTAGCTATTAATTGTTTTAATTGTAAACTTTATTAAAAGATAGTTTCTTCATCAAACAAAAGATACGATATTAGTCTCTGGTTTACTTTTAGGGATGTGTGGTACTGTGAAATGATGTAGAACAAGAATGTAGAATGCAGTATTAATATTCTTATCATCTCCACAGATGAATGTGAGGTTTTCAAATTGCATAAGGTGCCATGCTGGAGGGATTTAAATTCCTGATATCTATTTACTTGAGTTTCTGCATTGCACAGCTTAGATGTCTTTTGTCCTTGGACTCTTCACATACACGTGTATAAATAGCTTCCTCCAGTGTTTACAGAAACTTTGTATGGCATTTGTTATTCATGTGGAATAAGGGTGGGGTCTCTGCTGTGGATTTAATACAACTGTTTCTCAGTCCTTGAGAACTTTGTCATCCCTACTTGACTCATTTGTCTTTTCCTCTCTCCTCTCCTGACATTAAAAGAGTTTATTTATTTTAATCAAATATTATAAATGCAATGTCATCAGCTCATCTTAGACTAAAAAGAAAAGCATATCCTGGTGGGTAAAACAGAGGCAGAACTCCATTGCACATTATAAGTGATGGGGAGGGATTATATGTGGCTTGGAATTACAAATTAATTTATGCATCTGTTTAATATAGTAAAGTATTTTAAAGAACAGGAGATAATGTACAAATTTTAAAAAAAGGCTTCCTAGCCCATGGTGATCTTGTAAGAAAAGATGGAAGTAAATATGAGAGGAGAACAGGAAAACTAAGTAAAGAAAATGTTTGTGGGGTTTTTTGTTTGTTTGTTTGGGTGGTTTTTTTTTTTTTAATTTATAAACCTAAAGAACTGATGCTGAATCACAGAATAGTTAGGATTAGAAGGGACCTCTGGAGCTCACCTAGTCCAAAGCCCCTGCCAAGACAGCATCACCTCAAGCAGGTGACATAGGAACTCTTCCAGCTAAGTTTTAAACACCGCCAGAGAGGGAGACTCCACAACCTCCAGGGCAGCCTGTTCCAGTGCTCTGCCACCCTCAAAGTAAAGAAGTTCTTCCTCATGTTGAGGTGGAACTTCTTGTGGTCATTACTCCTTGTCCAGTCTCTGGGCACCACTGAGAAGAGGCTGGCACCACTCTCTTGACACCTGCCTTTGAGATATTTAAGTGCATTGAGTCCCCTCTCAGTCTTGTTTTTTCTGAACAGGCCCAGCTCCTGCAGTCTCTCCTCATAACAGAGATGCTTCAGACCTCCTCATCTTCCTTGAATTGCAGGGACTAGAATTGGAGACAGCACTCCAGATGTGGCCTCACTAGGGCTAAGTAGAGCGGCAGGATCAATTCTCTCAACCTGCTTGCCGCACCCTTCCCAGTGTGCCCAAGGATCCCCCTGGCCCCACGGGCACTGCTGGCTCGTGGAGAGCTTGTTGTCCACCAAGACTCCCAGCTCCTTCCCTGCAGAGCTGCTCTCTAGTAGGTCAGCTCTCAGCACCAGTACTGGCCTGTGCTGGTGCTTGGGGTTGTTCCTCCCCAGGTGTAGGACCCTACACTTTGTTGAACCTCATTAGATTCTGTCCATCCAGCTCTCCAGCCTACCAAGGTCCTGCTGAAAGGCAGCACAGCCTTTGAGTTTATCAGCTTCCCCCACTCAGTTTTTATCATCTGCAAATTATTCTGAATTATCCTGTGAGGTATCAAGGATCTTGCGCCTCTGTAAAAAAAATATTTTGGGTTTTGTCATGGAACAGTAACTAAAAGCAAAATTGAGCTGAAAAGAAACAGCCAGATGGAATTCTTTAAAACAAAGTACACAAAGTAACATTTGAGCCAGAGTCGCACAACAGTGAGTGCCAAGACTAACTATTGCTGTGTCTGTCAAATTTGGGAATTTGAATGTCATGCCAAAAATGAAAGAAACCTTCACAAAGAAGTAAGAAATGTCACTGTTGCCAGAACTACACAGGAGTTCATTTAGATGCTTTGCAAAATATCACCAGGGTAATTCATGGTGAGAATTTAAAAAATATTAGAGTGGTAATTGTTCAAACTATTGGAGAAAAAAAATTGGAGAAAAATGATCATCTGAAGAGAATTCTTTCATTAAAGGCAATCTTATGACCAAGCAAATGAAGATCAGTAAAGATTTTACCTTGAATATTTGACATGAAGCAACTTTTTATGGTTGATTTCCCAGATAGCTAGGAGTTAATAATGAGCTAGGAAGACAGCAGGGATGTGACTGATATGAGTTTTGCATTTGTCTGCCTCTTGTTGGTTTGGGGATGGTGCTTTCCTCTGCTTCTCTGCTTTTATACTTTCACTTCTGGAACCTGGAAGACTATCTTAGGATTTAGGGAGGAGGTCAGGACGGTTGTGCATGGCTGTGTTTGATTTTTCTCTTCTTAAAGACAGACATGAGTTTTGAAATTCACAGATTTGGAAAGTTAGAACTTGAAATGACATGCAGGTAGAATTTCTGTCATGTGGAACATATTTTACTCCACGGTGGATTTAGTGTAATACATGAAAGAAACCACCATTGCAAAACACTGTTATTGAGATTGTTCTTGATTCTTTATGGGATTGCTCAACCTCCTCAAATTGTATTGTTAGTCCACAATCATAGCTCTTTTGACCCTAATATAGTATTATACATGAAGTTGCATAAAGATGACAACACGTGGGTAATGGTAGTTGGTCTGGGTGTAAATACAACTGTCTGAAATACTGTGCTGGGCCTTTTGGTACCTTACAGCTGGTTTACACTGATATTGTAAATTTATTGTTTCCCCACACCTGATTTTACTACACTTAGACTATAATTTGGCTTTCCATAGAAATCTAGCATGAGGGAGCAGGTGGAAGAAGGAGTACAAAATATAGTGGCGCATTGGCAATTACTATATCAACTTCCCAGCTAATAATGAGTTTTCATTCTTCAGTGAACAGAGAGCAAGTGAACTTAAAAATTAAAAACTTTTCAACTGTTGAAAAACATGGCTGCATCCACTGAAGAATAAGATCAAAGGAGATGCTTGAACAGCCTCTCTCTGAAGGCTGCTCAGTCACAGCCTTGCTTGTGGAACACAGAGCTTTGAACCCCTGCTCAATTCTGGCAGCTGGCAGCAGTTTATAAGGCTGAATTTTAACCCTCCATCTGCCTTTCCAAAGCTGTTTTTGGTCTGGTTCCATGGTATCTCAAGGATTAGCTGTGTGCATACTCCAACAGCTTTGCATGTCTCTCGGCAATATCCGGCTTTAAACTTAATACAGTGGGAGGTCATTCTTCCCATTGCTATGCTTCATATTTGTTTAGATTTCATGCAGTCACTGGATCTGCCACAAGCCTTAAATTCTTGCATGATTGGTTGGCCAGCGAGAGCACGTGTATAACTTACTGATAAGTGGCACATTTTTGTCATTGTTTCCAGACTGGTGTAGTTGGTTACGCCTGCCGTTTGGTGTTCAGTGGTAATCTCTTTCAGCTGTTGTATGCTAACGCACAATAAACTATCGCTTCAGACAAAGTACCTGAATAATTTCATTATGCTGTATAAACAACCATCTTTGTTGTTTTAACTCTTATCTTTCTAAGCAGAGATGTTAAGGCACAGCTGAGATGAGAAAGCAGTAAAACTCAGGGCTCAGAGTGCAGAGTGTGGGTATGTGCCCATCACCTCCCTCACGCCCGTGCCCAGCGAGGATAATGGTACAAGAGTCACCTAAGGAAGCTCAGAGTTGACATTGCCTTAAACATTTCTGTTGTGCGAGGATGTCTGTGAAATTTTATTTACTTGACTTTGTATTTAATAGAGAAAAAGCAGGTATTTGTCAAAAGGAAAGAAGGGAAAATACCTTCTGTGGTACTCCTAACTGCTATAAAGGTAGGTGTAAGGGCATTACCAGGAATTTTGATTCTGATCTAAGAAATAAAATAAAATATATAGGAATGGACTAGTAAATATTCTGTTTCCGTTTCACTTTCCAGAAGTCCTATGAATGTAACACTGTAAAAACTGTACTGAATATTATCAAATAATTTTGAATAGGCTGTTACTTAAGAAAAGCTCTGCTCTGAATCATATGGTACTTAATCAGAATGAAATGTGTCAAGAAGCTCTTAACTCCTGCTGATGTTGCCAATTGTTTTTCTAGAGCATGACTCCTTGCTTTAAACTTGATGACTTCTTGAAATGCTGTTACAGTTTTAATTTGTTCCAATTTATTTTAAGCCTGACAATGTCTCCTTCTAGTTTGGATTTCTTCTCCAATTGCTTAACGCTAAATAAATGCATTTCAGTCCTCTAGCGCTTAAGAATAGATAAACTAATCTTCCCTAACTTGGAATAGCAGTATTTAGTTTAATCCTGAACATGCACAGTCACACTTTGGAAATGCCACTCATCCACTACCAGCTCTTTCCAGAACGAAACAAGAAATTTCATTCTAAGATTTCTGAAGCCATTAGCCACTAGTCTCATGCAACTGTATAAAAAAAGGAAAAAATGGTACATAATTAACCAAAACATTATGTGTTTATGTATTTTTATGCATCAAAATTTTTATGCATCTCAATTTGAAATCCACACAGGGTTTCCCTGCGTTTTGCAGATTCGTGATGAATTTCCGGCTGATGCCTGGCTGTCACACAGTGGTGGCTCGTGTCCCTGGGCCCAGCAGGGAGGCTGGAGGGCAGGGATCACACCGTGCTGTTCGCTTGGGTGGCCACCGGGTGTCATTCTAGGAGCAGGCTTAGGCCAGCCCTGCAGCACAACTGTGGCAGCAGCGCTGGAGGCTTCACACTGTAAGTTGCTCTTCACCAAATCAGCCTCTAAAGCGATGAATATTTACCTTCTGTATCTATTTTTTTTTTTAATAATTATTCTAAAGTACAAACAGAGTTGTTAACTTCCATCTCTGCATTCGGAATGTGAAACGCTGGGATGTAATGAAAAATACTGAGAGAATCAAAGGCATTTGTGTTAAGATGTTCTGTAAAAGCTACGCATGCAGCCAGGGAAAATTCTGCATCTACCCATCGAATTTGCATGAGCTTTAATACAGCACTTTTGAAGATGTAATATGTATTTTCAATTACTATTTCTTGGGCAGCTCTTTTGAATCAGACAGACATTTTACAGTTAAGGTGCAGGAAGAATGAGGAGGCAGAATGACCTTTAGACGCACAAAAATAATCTCTTTATAGTTTTTGTTGTTGTTGTTGTTGTTTGGTTTTGTTTTGTTTTTCTTTTTTCCCAAGTTACGTCAAATAGAGAGGGAAAGCCTCAAAAATGTCCACAGCACCATGTAAGGCACGAATATGGGCTTAGGTGGGTGTTACACTGAAGAATGCATGCTGAATTCAGTGTGTAACATATTGTTGGGTTTGTTTTCAATAATTTTTAGGAAGGATTCATCTGGAGGAATGAGCAAGAGGGTGCACTGGGTATCTCCAAGAACAGAAATGGTAGCATGAAAAGAGCATGTGAAGAAAAGGGGATGAAACATTTAATGGAGTAAGGTCCATGGTACCTAAGTCAGTAAGGACAGATTTTGGTAGGGCAGAGAGTTACGGTGCTTTAAAAGTGAAAATGTGAAACCTGAACTTAAAGCAGAAGTATGCTGGAAGAAAACTGGGTTGCAAACAGGAATAGGAGTTATGATACTAGAGAGCACTTTCAGTGTACTGTAATGAGGAAAAAAAGGGATTGTATTGTTCTGTATGTCCCTTTCTGTGTTCAGCTTAGCGTATTTGCTTCTTTAAGTGATAAAATATAATGAAGTTGAAAGCATTGGTGTCAATCCTAAAAAATAAATCTGGAGACTCACGTAGAATGCTACTTAATTGCTGAGAAGTTTTTCAGGAAAACTGGGAATGGACTCATAGTGAGCCTTTTCAAGTACCATGTACCAGGATCTAAGATAGTACTGGAATTATTGCTCCATGTTGTATATGATCCTTAAAAAAACCCCCCAAATCCTCCCACCCCGCCCCCCATGAAATGTTGGTTCCCTTTTACTCCACTTGGCATTTATCCCTCAACAAAAATACCTGGTGTTTAAATTTTAAATATATTTTTATATAATTATATTAAAAGTCACATATTTAAATGTTTTTTTTTCTTAGATGACACACAGAGACCTGTCAACTCCACTTGACCTACAGAATTAAAACCATTGCCCCTTGTCCTGCCACTATCTGCCTATATAAAATTGCCTCTCCTTTTCATAAAACCCCTTTAGGTACTGGAAAGCTGCATTATAGCAATGGTTTCGAATTGAAAGAGGACAGGTTTAGATGAGATACTAGGAAGAAAATCTTTACTTTGAAGGTAGTGAGACACTGGAACATGTTGTCCAGGGAAGTTGTGCCTGCCCCATCCCTGGAAGTGTTCCAGGCCAGGTTGGTGTCCTGAGCAACCTGATCTAATAAATGGCATCCCTGCTCATGGTAGGGATGGGGATGGGCTGGAACTAGGTGATCTTTAAAGGTCTTGTCCAACCCAAGCCATACTGTGATTCTATGAATGCTCAGAGGCTGTCAGGGAGCAGATGGTTTTGGTCTTGATAAGTCGAGAGCAAATTTTATGATGAGTTTATATGATGCAGAGGGTTTGGGGATGTTGGTTGGAGAAGGGCAGACACATTTGTCTTCCCTGTGGAGGCTGATGCTCCTCCTGCCATCTTTGAGCTGAAATAGTTCTCATACTTAGAATTCCCAAATGCAGCTGGGTTGATGGAAAAATTTTTTCTGAAGCAGTTGGATGACTTGTGATTGTCCAACAGCTTGTGAGTTAAGTGAAATACAAACCTTGGATTTTGTTTGGATCAGACAAAGGGGCATTACGTTTTTTGTCATTTCACTATGGATGCATTTCTAGTAGTGTCAGATCTTGAAAACTTGCCTGCTTTTGAACCAATAGCTCTTTTAAAGACTCTCACATCTACAGCCAGCAAGTTTTCCTCTGAAGGTACTTCCACAAAGAATATGGAGTAAGGTTCTCAAAGAACTTGGTTTCATTTGAGCAGTTTTTACATTAGAAAATTAGTAGTTTTAAAAACTCACATTCCAAAAAAGGTTTGTGCCTGTGTTCTTTGTGCTTTGCACCCTTCTTGTCTGTACCAAGCTATCTGAGCATCAGCTCATATTGGGTTAATCAAGATGACTACTCTCTCATGTGGTCCTTTTCTTTCCCTTCCCTCTTGCCTCCCAAAGTTCTCTCCAGGAAGAAAATGGTGTATATTATATTCTGTATGTGTGTTTGAAAGGTCTTACATACACATGCTACTATGCAGGTGTTAGAGGTGGCAAAGCCAAAGTGGCGTGTGAGTTTAATGCAGAAGACATATTCCTTGCAATAGTTGCTGATGATGTTAATTGAGGCCAGAATCTGTTTTCTGGGGATTTTGGACATCTTATGTGTCAGGCTTTTGATGGTTTGAAGGAAAAAGTCAGGAGACTCAAAACCAGCTGGATGGCAGATGACAACTGTCATCTCTCAACAGCTGAAAGCAGCAAAACCGATAAATGTAGGAGCCAGGCAGGAGCGTAGTGTCAGTGGCACCTGAGGGACAAGAGGGTGAATCAGCCAGGTGTGGCTGAGCAATTTAAAACTCAATGGAACAGCACTGTGCTACCACCTGCTCCAGAAACTTTCCTGTGCATGATAGCATATTCCTCTGCTTCAACTAGCTCGTTTTAATTAAGGTATGAAGTCATTTAAGTATTTCTTTGGCAAAAGCAATATGATCAGTGATTGTGAATTATCTTACTGCTGCTATTTTCCAAGTTTTAGCGCTCTATTGAAATCACTTTGGGTCATTTCTAATCACTGCTTTAAAGATTGTCACTTTTATTGGCAATAAAGTTGCTTACTGTAATAATGCCATCAAGAAAATACAAGCCACGTTCATTCAATGGCTACAGATAAGAGACTGGAAGTGGATTTCAGATTTTAAAATGCATGTTGGTGTTCCTGTTCCTTCCAGGGTTTTGAACGTTTTTAGTGTGTTCTGCTGGATGCATGCCACCTGTTTGGGAGTGAAAGTGTTTGTCAGCTTCATTTTGCCGGGGGTATTGCTGTGTGTTATAAAAACACACAGTTCACCCAGAACTGTTAGTGTGTCTCTCAACCACCTTTCCTTTGAAACATAGTATTTATTGACTTATACCTGCCTCAGGGAGCTTCTTCCCAGAAACTGTCATGGGCTTTACAATTCCCACCTGGACTCTTTGCAGGCTGATCCTTGACAGGAAACACTTCCTAGCCCCTGGATGCTGTTAAGAACCTCAGTTTTCTTCTGGTTCATTTCTCATCTTCCTCCTCCTCAGTGCCCTAGCTCTAGACAGGCTAAGCAATAAACCAGCAGGATCTATAGATCAAATGTTTACAAACAGGATTTTAGGTTACAGACTGAAAATAAAGATATTTGTGAAAATCTTCAAACTAGAATTTTGTTTTATAGCTCAGATTCATAGCTGCCTAGCTTGCATAATCTTTCTACTCCAGCAGCAGTGCTAGGAATTCAGTGTGCTGTGGCACTTTGTTTCACAATGGTTGCAGGCGCTTCTAAATTTTCTTCCAGTCCTTCTTTCTGCTTTAGTGGTAAATTTTGGGATATTTTGAATTGCCATGAAAAAAAAAATGATAGCTAGAAAGAGAAAAACTGGATTCTTTGCAGTGAATTCAGCTACCTCAACTGATATGCAGTTTACTGGGCCCTAAGTGAAGCACTTTTGACTGGCTAGTTACTAAAGAGCTACTCAAGTTTTAGCCAGTTCAAGGGATTGCACGATGGCTGTTCACTCTGACTTAGTACTTTCATTTATATTAAATGTCACCACACACATAACA
The DNA here is from genome assembly GCA_013400495.1 of Nicator chloris. Taxonomy (NCBI): domain Eukaryota; kingdom Metazoa; phylum Chordata; class Aves; order Passeriformes; family Pycnonotidae; genus Nicator; species Nicator chloris. The sequence continues at coordinate 25,725 of WAAE01015005.1, forward strand.
CATATTCTATGAAGTCTGTGATTTTTAAACAAATACCAAATTTGTCTTGTGAGTGCATAAGGTCTTATTGACACAGATAACTGATGTAGCCACATATTGTTGGCTTAGACGTATCTATGAGATCTAGGCTTGTTTTCAAGTGTGCTCCCAGTGTGTCTCCTTAATCCTGTATTGGAGAAAAAAGGGTTGTTTTTATTTTTATAGCTTTTATACCAAGTTATGCTGAACAGTTTGGGGGGTTGCAGCAGATCTAATTATACTATTGTGTTCTTAACGAGACAGAAAAATGTTATGCTGCATACAAGTTGTAATTACTGGAAGACTTAAAATATGTATTTGAAAAAATATCCACTGGTAGCAGCTTAAAATATTGTAGCTGCTGCAGAGTTTGCTTTTAATGTTAGGTTGGGTATATATATATGTATATATATATATAAATATAAAAAACACAATACATCTAGTTACCAAGTCTGACTTAACTAGTAGTTGTCTTGCTTATGATGTTGAACAAACAAAACAGAAAAAACATGCTACAATTTTTTGAAGTTTACTTTCAATCTTGGTTTTGTTTGTTTG
>WAAE01015009.1:0-29029 GCA_013400495.1 Nicator chloris
CTTTGCTTCCACACATGGCATTTGCTTTATTAAACTGCCTTTGCCTTGATCCATGAGGTTATTTTTCATCTTATTTTCTTCCCCTCTGTCCTGCTGACAAGCAGAGTGATAGAGTGGCTCGGTGGGCACCTGCCGTCCAACCAGGGTAAGTCCACCACACCAGATCTGCTTGAAACCTGCTAAAACACAGTCATTGAGCTATTGTTTGGGTCAGTGCAACTAAATGTTTAACCAAATCACCTTCCAATGGCTAACCCTGCTGGCTGATATCTATTTTACTTTCCCTTGTTTCACTTGCCATTTGATTTAGGACAAGAAGTGATGGAGAGCACCGTAAAATCAGAGAATAATGTGATTTGAAAGTGCAAAAGATATTCCATAAATAATCTTGATTGTGTAAGAGTCACTCTTGCTATGGGAGTTAATCAACCATCAAGGCATGTCTGTGCTCCTTCCTGGTGGCTGCAATAATCTTCTTGCTTGGTCCAAAGAGCTGAACATAAATAAGATTGTTTAGTGTGTATAGTGTGAAGGAGAATTTGGCATTTGGGAAAACAAATTGAAAGCAACCCCAGAGTATCACTGTGAAGTTTTCCCTTTGCAAATGCTGTCACAGTTGGCAGAAAGGAATCAAGAGACATATTTACAATTTAGATGCAAGCTTGGTCATTGAGGACATTTTATTCAGACAGATGTGGATCAAATATGTCCACTGGTTTCAAATGCTGAGACCACCCAAGCTTTTGCTGATGCTGGTGTTTGCATAAAGAGTTAGAAACAAGCTTCTCTCCAATTAGAAAGCCAATATCTAACGAGACACTACTTATATACTCTGTGGTCTAAATGTTAATAACTTTGACCTCCTTCAGTTTAATCTTAATCTCTTTTACAGAGCAAGTGAACTTTGGGTTATATTTTACCAAATTGTTCCCTTTGTTTTCTTTCCCCCCCTTATATTTCCAACAGTGACTATGTCACACATTGCAGACCCAAATGAAAGCCTGTCTTCTTTTTCAATCAGTCACATCGCTAAGTATATGAGCAGGAAAACCCTTGTGATTGACACTGCTTCAACAAAAGCAGATTCAGTTTGCAGACGATAAGAGGCAAAGTCATACAAGCAGTGTTTACAAAGCAGTGAAGGAGAGAAAAAAAAATTAATGATAAAAGGACTAATCTTATTGTTTTACCAGATGAGAGAATGGTTCTTTGTGTTTACTCTAGCAGAAGCCGACAGATTGTCTCCCATCTCCCTTGTACACTTTTGGCAGAAAAATAATTTCCAGATTCTGTATCAAATGCTGGCTGGTGGATTAAAAAAAGGGCTCTGGAATGCCTGGGAAGCCCCAGAAAGCAGAGGAGTGCCTGCACACAATAGCATGGGCATGCACTACCTACAGCAATGTTGTATAATTGAGAATCACCTCCCTTATGAAAGGGGAATAGCAATGGAAGCAAGAGCCTTTAAAGGAAAAAGAAACAAAGCTATGTGAAAACAGTGAACTGGCTGATCTGATGTGTTTTCTGTAGCATGGCAATCTCACTGCTATCAGTAATATTCTTTGTGATTTCTTCCCTCTAAGGGAGACCAGACCCACGTCAGCTTTAATCAAAAGGAGTCCCAGCTTTCCTTCCTGATGCTGGAGTACTTTTATGGTGATATCGTCAGCACAGGTCAACACAGCTCCATTTCCACTTCTTGGTGCCAAATGCTGGAGGGGGATGACTGGAACAGATTCACAGATTGGTGGACCAGTTTATGTTGGAAGAGACCTCTGAACATGACACGGCCTGAGCACTGTCCAAAGAAAAGCTGACTTCAGATCTAGATTGCCCAGAGCACTTCTGATATTCACTACTGGAACGTGGCAGGGTGGCCCAATGTGTTTTTTCTCAGGACAACACATCAGTACAGAAATATGTTTAACTGTGTGTAATGGCTGCTATTTACTGCACAGGAGGCAGGACAGAGAATTAAAATCCAGGACAATCTCAACAGGAGAAGGACAGGGTAACCTTGCTCTCCGGCTCCTCTGCTGTTCATTAGTTTCATGGCTTAATTCCTATCTCTTGCTAGCAGGGCCTGGCAGCTTTGTCCTTTCAGCAGCTGAAGTCACGCTGCCTCACCACCGTTCACCAAAGGTTGCTGAACAAGTGTTGCCAATTTCCTTCTCTTCAAGATGAAGCCTGCCAGCTCAGTTATGTCCTTCAGTGGGCATGAATGTCTAGCTGTGACATAATCAGTTGTTGCAGTCTCTATTGAGACGTGATACATTGCTCAGAGAGTAGGCAAAGCAACACAAGGCAAGACAAAGCTGATTCTCCCCTAAAGGTCTCTGCTGAGTATGTTCAGTGTTTTTGTCTAATCTAGGTGTCCCCATAGGCAATATGAGAAGTAGCACCAGCACTGAGGGAATAGCACTCACCTCAGGTTTCATCGAAACATTTAATTCCATCGCATTCTGCCCCACTAAAAAGACATTGACACTTTTAAAGAACATTACTTGAGTTAAAGAAGGAACTTTGTCGGGAGAAGAAAATTGACTTGCCAAGTGATGAAACGCATGCAATTTTATTGTTATCCAGAACAATTGCAAATAATGACAAATAATGACAAATAATATGGTGAGTTTCAAAGTGAGAAAATCCAAGATGGCATTCTTGCATGTATCTCTGAGGTTTGTTCAAATTACTGGTGCTTAGCAAGTTACAAAACATCAGCAGAGACACGGGAACTGTATTTACAGATGCCTTTAGCTTTTGGAAAATGTGAATATATTTGGTTTATAGTGGAAGTGTCTTCCACTGTGTGCTAAGGTAAGTTAACATTTTGAATGTATGTTTATTTGTTGCTAGTAAATGCTTGCATATGGACACATTTAACATACCCACCACCATTCAGAAGACGTGCAGTGATTTGTTAATTTGTTGTAATGTTATCAGGTGTCTGAGCAAGCTCTCACATTTGTGTTGCTTCACACTCATGACTTATTCTTGCAAACCTCCATGAATTAATAAATAAGGATCCTGGCAAGCTAGCCCTCAATAACTTTTCCATGGCATCTGCATTGACAAATAAAGCTGTGAAACATTTTGCATTGTCAATTGCTAACAGATACAGCGCTCCTCTGGTACATTAGTTAGAGTGATTTGGATTTTAGAACAAAAATGAGTTTCTATAACACAGACACCCAAAATGAGTATCAGGGAAATCAATCAAAGTGTAATAAACTTTTATTAAAAAAAGACATCACTCTCCGGCAACTCATAAAACAAGTCTCCAAATCTGTATAGACAGTACAAATAAACATAAAATGATTCTTTAAGGGTATAATGAAGGGTTCTGTCAACAACAATAAGAAAACAAAGCATAAATGTATGCTTGTGAAAGAAATGGCACATTTCCTGTTTTTCAGAAAGCCTTTGGCATTTCTTTTTGATAAAAAATAGTACAAGATGTAAGAAATTAGTTCCCCAGCTGAGCAATGTCTTTTTACTTTCTTCTTTCTATTTTAACACTTTTATCATTGATAATCTGAGGGGGTCTTGATACTCTATGAGGGTTCTTGAATTTGCTGGAGTACTTTAAGCTAATGCAAAATGTTTGGGACTCGGCCATATACCTAACTTCAGCTGGGTTCCATTCTCTTTCTAGAGTACTATTTCTGTAAGACAGAAGACTCCTTTTTGCTTAAATAATATATTTCAGGCTAACCCTTTTCCAAAAATCACAATTTTTAATGCTATGAAATGTTGCTGGTATAATGTATGTTATTAAAATCAGTATTCTTTATTTTGTTTTCTTTTTGAGTTCATTTTAAGTATAAAGTTACCAAAGCCCTACATCACATTTGAGTCAAAAGATAATCAGTTGAAAAGGGATGTTTATTTAATAATTATCCTTAGAAAATTACTATGAGGGCAGAAGGGTGAATTGCAGGTCACTTAATCAGAATTTGAGCCTTATATTAATTGAACACTTGAATTTAACTCCTAACTTGCAAAAGGCTTCAACTTTTGAACTGGCAGTACCTAAAATGAAATGGAGTCCATGTTTTAGGAGGTATTTATTTCAGAACAGGTTTAAGGAGTAGGGAAAAAATACCCTAGATAATGAAAGAAAATGAGCAATACCTGAATGTTTTCTGGGAAAAAAAAAAAAAAAAAGGAAATAAGGCTTAGAGATGAGCAATACAAATGCCTTCAGAGATCTTCCATCTGGACCATGCTGAACTCTGCGCTGCTGAAAAGACCTACCTGGTCATCATCTGACACCCTCTCAGATACATGGTATGTTCTTACACTCCATCTCTCTCATCCTCCTTCAGTCTTTCTTTCTTTCTTCCATTAACCTGAATAACTTAACTCACTTCTTTGTCAGGATTCAGACAAGATGGCTATTAAAAGACATTTCCAATTAAAAAAAAGGCTTTTTCTTCAAACTTATCTCAACTTTTTGTTCTCATCTGTTGTTCCTAGTAACAGCTCTCTGAGTGACTTCAGGCAATTTATTTTCTTCCCCTGTGCTGAAGCCCTTGAGAATTTCCCCCTACTAGCTACCTAAGAGTTTCATTAGCTCCCAAATGGTTTCAAATTTTTGTCCACATCCTTATGTTCGAGATCCACATGACGAATCCCTCTCTGCATCAGACACATCAAAGTGCAACCTTACTGCTTCAATGGTTGATGTAAAGCCACAACATCAGTACTCTGCAGTTTATTGAGAAGACTGTTTCCTGTGTGCAACAAAGGAATAAAAACATTATGCAACAGAAAAATCGTGGTCTGCATTTTTAAGTCTGAGTCTGAAAGCACTAAGTGCAAAGTAGATGTTAAATATGTAAACGTTAATGTGATTGACAAATCTTGCAATGTAAAAGATAAAGTACATAAATGCACACTTGTCTGTCTGCATGTTTGTATTGCAAATCAGCTATTAATAAGCCTGTCTTTCTTTCAATAGGAAGTTTGGTATTTCATGTGAAACCTAAACACTAGTAACTTTTTAATAGCTGGTTGGGCCATTTTCCTCCTGGTTTGTTCGTTTGTTTGTTTGTTATTTAAAAACACCATACACCTGGCTCCTTTTAATGTTGTTATTATTGATGTTATTATAAGGGTTAAATTAATGTCATTATTGAGCATAATTCAGACATGTACACAAACATATATAAAAGGTTTCCTTTCCTGCAAAGACAGACCCAGAGACCTGAAAAAAAAAAATAGAAATTCCTGCAATCTTCTAAATCTGAATGTTATTTGACATTCATCAGAGTCAAGAGGTACTCAGTATATTTAAAGTCAAGGTGCCTAAATAAAGAATTAATAGCTCAGCATGAGGCACCTCTTTTGAACACCTGAAGGTTATAAGAAACGAGGACATGGATCTAGAATGCAAATTGTTATGCGGCTGTAGCTGCTGCTGTGACAAGCTAACTTTGTTATTATGTTTGCCAGGTAACTGCAATCTTTATAGAGACCAAACATATCAAAGGTGTATTTTGTTGCATTTATAGTATTAGGAATTGATGGAGTATAAGTTAAGATAAAGCATTTGGAGGACTGGGTAGGACTGCATGTGGGAGACTTTGGAAGCTGATGACTCAGAACTCCTACACTAGAGCTTGCAGAGATCATCTGTGATTTTGGGACTTAAATTTGCCTTTGTCTATTAAAAGGATAGTGGGAGGTCGGATCTCCAGCTGCTTTTTGGAAGCTGCTCAAGTACTCCTCCAAGCCATGGCCAGTGACAAGGGCCCAAGAAAACTCATGGCCAAATACTGCGTGACCCGCTGCATTGCTATCCTTGTGAATTCTGTTCTTGGTCTGTTTTTGGAGTGTATGATCGTCTTGCACCTGGTCATGGGACAAACCCTCAGCTCTGCCCTGCACTGCTCCAGTCCCACCTCGTGCTGCTCAGACTGGGGGACCTCTACACAAGACAGTAATGGACAGAACTTTGGAAATGGTGAGATCCTGCTGGACTAAAAAGGGGAACTGATTTCCTTTTCTCTGTTTGATATTCGTTTGTGCCGAAGTGGGCTTTGGTGTCAGCAACACAAGTTTGTTCAGAAAAAGCATTTACTTTATCAGCACTGGGTTTTCACATGCTAATTACACTGTTTGGATACTGCAGATTCAGCAGTGTGTTTCAAAAAGTAGAATAAGCACCTTGAAGGATAGCATTGAGAGAGCTGAGGGGAGAGATATCAAACACAGGAAGCAGAGCTGGTGACACAGTTCTTTCCTTGTGGCTGAGGTCTGTTGGGTAGGTTACTTAAGCTTCAGATGCCTCTGGAAAAAACATGTATTATTTTGCACTGTGACACCATGACAGCAACAAATTCTTGCTGTTTATTACAAATTGATATTCAGACTACCTTCTCAGGGGTGACTTTAGAAAACAATGAAGTCAGATGCTGATAAATGAACATGGGAGCCAGGAAAAAAAAGGTTTAAATCTCTCTTGGGATGTGCTGCATCTTGGGAAAGGTGAAAAAAACATACTCCAGCTGTGAGGTGAGGAAATGACATGGCACACTGAGCTGCTACTGTGAGTCTGTGCATGTGAGAAGTATATTAAAATCTTGTCAAGCAAGGAACCTGGTCCGTGTGAAGTTGTTCTATTTTGTTTCCTTGCATAAAATATCTGTAGTCATAGCCCTTATTTGAGAAACACTGATCCATTTTTCAGTGTTTGAAATCTACAACGAGGATGTGAGAAAATCAGAGATGAGACCCAATATTTTAGTTTCTATTAATTATTTTTATAGCTTTAATTTTATTAAGTGGCAAACCTATCAATGTACAGGAACTTTCACATAATGCATTCCATTGCTCTCACTTCTAATCTGACTCAAGCCTACTCATCCTTTGAAAAGTGTATAAAACATTGGGGAGACATATGGTCAACTATTTCCTAAATTATAGCATTATTTACTTGTAAATTAGCTTATCATTCACTAGAAGGTCCTGTAAAATGAGCTTAATAAGCACCCCATCCCATTTAGAAATGGTGTCAGAGGATAGCACAAAGTAAGTAGTGAATTTAATGATATCTTTAGAAGTTTAAACCCCTCATTTAGAATGAGGAACTGCTTAGAACTCACATAAATCAGTGGAAAGACATGGAAAGACATTCCATATTTGTGGACTCTAGGGCACACCCTCCAAAAGGGAATGATTTGAAATTGAAAATGCATTATACCCTCATTTAGTATGAAAGTGTTTTCAAAACTGTTGATCTAGATCACACTTGTTTGTATTTACAATATTAAATAATTTTCTGTATGTGTGTTCTTGTCCCCTGTAGTACTCTTTTGTTTGTTTATTTGGTTGAATTTTTTTGTTTCTGTTTTTTTAATTAAAGCCTGTAACTTGTAGGAGAGAGACACTTCTTAGGGGCTGCTGCATTCCCTTCTTTGTACTACGGATTTTATTAGGTGTAAGCAGAGCTTTACTGTTCCTGGTACCCATCTATCCACAGTTGTGTTTTCTAGGACATGGGGAATAAGAAAATGGTACCAGGAATGTGTTCTGCATAGCAGAGAGAAACCTGGAGGCACATCTGCCTTCCATAGCAGTGAGCTGCTCTCCTGCTCGCTTGTGGCAAAGCCATTACTGAGCCCTAAGCCAGCCACAGCCATCAGCTTCTTAAAGCCAAGGTCTGAATCAAAAGAAATATCAAAATCCCCTCAGACAGTGCTTCAGTGTGAATATCAGATGGTCAGCCTAAAATCCTTTGAAGAGCTGTTGCACATTCCAAGGTAGTGGTGCAGCCTAATAACAGTGCCAGAGATGAAAGGTTTGGGAGGTTTGATCCGGCAGCTGGAAAACAAGTTGTACTACGTGAGGCTTAAAGAGTTCAATCTCTTCAGCTTATCTGAGAGGAGAGGGAGAGGTGGATTGATCGTGTCTGGGTGCTTACACATGCGAAAGAGATCCAGTAGCAGGGTGTTTTTGAGCTTGTTGACAAAGACCTGACAAGATCTATTGCAAAGACTTGGACAAACCAGGCCTTGAAGTCAGTCATATCTTGGTAGCAGAGAGGATAATTAAACTAAGTAAGAGTCTCCTAAGAGGGCTGGAGGGGGAACAGGGCAGGGACGACTCAACATGGGTTTAGATCTTTAAAGATCTACATAATTAAATCCTTCTATGAGGTATAATTTAATTTACCTCTGGGCCAAATTCTGTGTCCAGTAGATCTAGGGACTTAGGTGGAATTGTTGTTTTGGTATGTTCTGATCTTAATGCTTGTAAATGTATGAGTCTTTTATTCATGTCCTCTTTCTGTGGACCAGGGAAAAGATAATAAATTATGCACAATCCCAAGAGTGCCCATAACACCTGGAACTCTGTGTTAAGACAACCACTTCAACCAAAATTTATCAGGACTTCAGGGGATCAGTGAACAGAAAAGATTTCCTTTATGCACTGGGCAGATGTATTCTCAGGGCTCATGTCTTTGTTTGCCTTTATTTTTTTTTTCCATGTCATTCAGAAACATCAGACGTGGCTGCAGCTGGAGACAAGGCAACAGATGGATAGAGTGCAGATGCAGGATTCTATTTTTCATTTATTTACTTAACAGATTTCCAATTTTTATTTTCTAAGTTAAATCAGAAAACACCTTGGTTTATATTACTTTTGTTTTTGGAGCTAATCTGAAATACTTTAAAGATTCCTTTTCACCTGTTTCCTGCCCAAAAGTGCTTGCTTATTTGAAGTCTTTTTTATTCTTTGCATTTCCTCAAACTAAGAGGCAGGACTCAGTTAACTAATGAGCCCTTTCACTGTGTAGAGAAAATTTACAAAAGTCTGCATACCTGTAAGAATAGATTACTTGATAAGGTGAGAAAATACTGCCAGCACAGCAGAGTTCACTAAAAAAAAAAAAAAGAAAGTAAAGCAGAACCACATCCTAGTTTCCTATTTCCATTTCCAGATGGCTTGAGCCAGTACATAGCAGAAAGGGAAAAAGAAAACCCCAAACCACCGAATCCAAATTTATGTTGCTCCTTGAGAAATAATTTTCAGAAATGCAAATGAAATCTTAATCTTACCTTTTACAGTTTCACTCTGGAAGAGACAAACGGGGTATCTGTAGGTGTGCTGGCTTTGGGAAGTGACACTTTGTTTGTACCTGGTTTACAGCAAGAGATCAGGGCTACAGTTTGTTCAGCTGACAGGAGCCAAGGGACCCCAAAGGGAATCACACTTTGAGGCAAATCAAATAAGCAAAGAAACACATAGAACCCACATCCACAAATTAGGGAAATAGAAGACCCCAGTGCTGTCCCACTCAGCAAGCAAATCCAAAACTCATACAAGTGAAAATTCAGGGTCAGTGGCTGCCTGAAAAGAAATAAATTATGTCCAAAAAATGAGTAATTTCTGCTCCTAGAATTCAATACTCCACTAACACTTTAATAATCAGTGGGCTGCTGCTTAGTTCTGGCTTGCTATGAGTTGCTACTGAGGAGCCCTATTCCTGCATTAAGATTTCAAGATGTCCCAGATTCCCATCACAATTTCCTTTCTCATAAAGAGGAATGCATTCCAGTCTGTAAGGAAAAAGGCCATCCATTTTTCATTTAACAAACTTTTATCTACTTTGCCTCTTAAGTGTCTAAAGTCGCACGCTCAGGTAAGGTCACTAACCTTGTCTCCTCTTTTGAAAGTCACCCTAAGATGAGAGTCAGTTCTGTCATCATGCTCCTCTGGGAAATCAAACAATGATGTTAGGCAGCAATGGTTAATAGTGCCTTATTTATTATGTATGAAGAACAAAATTTTTAAGAGAAATTGTTAGTATTAGGTGCAAACATTTTTCTTAATTTAATTGACATTTTGACAGTAAAATCTTTTAGACTCCTTAACGAAATTCAGCCTATAATAATAAATAATGAGCAAAAATATTGCTGGAAGATGAAACTTAATAGCCTATTTCTTAAAGACTCAGATTTTATTATAGAAATGTAGATGCAGATTGCCACATATACCAGACTAATTTATATCTTTGATTCTTTTCCTAATCCCTGCAGACTAAGAATAGAGTGGTAAAATTGGAAAAATATCTGCCACAGATTTGTACTGTTGCAGCAGACGTGCCTGCATGTGTACATGCAAGTAATCCATATGCACTTTCCCAGCCAATATTTAAAAGGATTATCCGGTCTGTTTGCTGATTGCTCTTGAAAATTAAAATTCCTTATAAAAGATTTAGTGAAAGTAGAGGGAATGGATGATCTGGGATTCCTGTGATCTGGAATCATTGAAGAATTAGAGAATTTTATGCCTGCCAATAAAATAAAGACTGAAGACTCCTATCAAAGGCACAATATTGGATTATGGACTGCTATGGAGGCCAACTAAGGAAGGCCAGCTGATAACTCCCCTAAAATGCACTCTTAAATCCTCCTTAGGCAACTTAGTGGGCATTTGGTGTCCATGAGACATTTGATTTGGCTCCATTTGCAGAGAGTTCAGCCTGAGAACCAGGCACAGAATCTACTGAACTAGATTAGCTTCCCTTGCTTTCCTGCTCAGTAAACACCTAAAGACAAAAGAAACGTACATATATGTGCACACACACATGCACTCTTTAAAAAATGTAATTGTCAGAGTATATCTGGTGTTATAAAAGCATAAATTTAAATCAGTCTTTTCAAGCAAACCTTCTGGGTTACTCTCCACTAGCAGTGCAAGTTCCACAGAAGAGGAGGCAGGCCTCTCTAATGACATCTCTTGGAAAAAAGGGAAGAAAGCACCTGTGGGAAGTGTTGCATCCCAGAGGGCTGCACTGCCCTTCAGATAAAATGGCTAGGTTGGGATAACCATGTGTTTTCAGTGCGAGGAGAGGAAGGGTCATGAACAATTTAACATTGGTGCAAAAACCTTGGCAACTCTATTTTATCACAGAATAATTTTGTAAAAAGCCAGCATCTCATGCTAATATAAGGAGGCTCAATGCTGCTGACAAACATGGGAATTGAATTAAGGAAAAGGTTGAGTGATAAAATGGAAGTCACTAATTCCCACTCCCAAGGCACTTAGATAAAATAAATGCTAATATAAGACTTTTATTTTATTCAAGCATTCATTAGAGTTTTCAAAGATGATGAAAATGCCAGAATGAATCAGTTATTTGGCTTTAAGGGCTCTGAGAATGCTTAAACCACAGTTTTTTGAACTTATGTTCAAAACAGAGTGCATTTCTTAAGGATAATCATTATTCCACCTCCAAAAGGGGAAATTCTGTCATGAGGAAAACCAAGGCAGAAGGAATAGGTTAAAAGTCTTAGACCCAACTCTCATGACAATTAGATTTTGTGTATGTATCTCTCTCTATAACAAACATAGATAACACATAATATGACCCATACTCATGTGCTCTAATTCTTCTGTAACATTATAAGGAAACCTCTTTTTCCCACTAAAAGAATAATGGCAATTAGATGTTTTCTGACTGAAACTACATAAAATATGTACATACACGAAAACACGTTGTATCACTTTTTTTTTGCAACTGTGTTTACAAATTGCATAGCACACAGCTATATTTGTTCAGTAGAGTTAGTGTTGATGACACAGCACAGAGCAGAGGTACTGGCTCAAAGGCATAGGTCAGCCAAGTCTCTGATAACTCTGTGACTTGGACTGTCCTGCTTTTTTTTTAGCTTTCTGAGCACTCTTAACTTCAGTGCCTCAGCAGCATGCATTGTGATCCACTGCACCAGGAAGAAATACCCAAAGGCAGGGATCAGCTATCTCATGCTGAGGGACCAAAGCCTTGCTAAAAGCAGATGTCAAATGGCACTCTGCAAGACTGGAAACTGAGCGTTACTTTATCTTGAGAGTGTTGTCTGTAAATGTTATCCAGCTCTTGGCTCCTACCGTGTTTTACACAGACATAAGAACCTTTTTCTTACCTGCCGCTTCTCTTCCAGTCTGACCACAGAGTACTCAGCAGTTCCCTGACCAGGAGATGGTGGCTGTAGTGGTGGGACTGAGCCATCACAGGAGACGTCTCTGCCAACCCTTTGGGCCTCCAGAAAATGCCTGGATCTGCCTCATGTATACTATGAGAGCACCAGTTTTGTAGGGGCGACCCTCTGCTTGGCCATCTACCCTTGGCAACCAATCAGTTTGAGGTCATTTGCAAACCTGGAAGGTGTTCTGCAGGTAGGACACTTCCCTTTTCCCATCTCCAAATGGCAGTTCTGGATGAGGTAGACCAGTACTTTATGGAGAGCTTTAAAAGTTGCTAGAAATATGAAGATTTCAGCTAAAATTGTCAGTGTCTCCAGGGTTTTATGAGCCGGCATGACCAGCAACAAAGTATGGGCGTGTGACCACAAGTGTGCTGTCAGCATGTATTGATCAGGCCACTGTTCTGGCTGTGGTGGCATCACCTCTCCATGTCTGCACCAGTGGGAACAGCAGTGCTGGTGATGATTGCTACTGATGGATGCTAAATGCTCAGACTGCTTTCAAGGGACCTCTTAACAGATACCATCAAAGATAGGATTTTTAGACTTTGGTGGGTTGTGCCTGGGTTTTCATGTCATAAAGGAAAGAGAAGTGTGAGCTGATAATTTTCAGTATAGTTGGCCAGAGGGGAAAAAATCCAAAGGGAAATGGAAATCATACAAATGGATGTATTTGGCCCCAAATCCATCAAGTGCGTGACTGAAGTGCTTTAATAGCTGTCATACTTAACTTCTTACCTGGAGGGAGGAAGAGAAAAAAATCTGTCACTTCATCATTTTGTCAGATTTAACTGTGTGCGTGGGGTAGGATAATTTAAAAAAATTTAGGATCTCTTATTTTTTGTAGATGCAATTGATTCCATTCAGATAATGCAGAAAGTATTTTATGAACATTTTGAATCCAAATGCCACCAAATTCAGTAAAATTTCCCTTGTTTTCAATGGGCTTTGCTTTGGAGCTGTAAAGAATCCGAAAGGTGAACATATATTTTAGTCTAATTTACACCTTATCACCTTATTATGCTTTGTTTTATTTCTGAGGGGGCAATTATATATAAAGAGTCTAACTTTTCCTCTCATAAATCAGTTTTGGATTTGACCCAGAATTGTAATGGTCTCAAATTATGTGTGTCATATTAAATGTCAGAATGTGATTATAGTATAACCCTCAAAAGCTGATCTTAGTGGAATGGTTGTGTCTTCTGCCTGGGTTATTTATACTACTAAAAATTTAAAAGAGAAGAAAAAAATACAGAATTTGAACTGAAAAAAAGGAAGTCTGTAATAGTGTCACAAATTATTTAATTTGTAAGATAGATTCAAAATCTATTCTTAATATCTATCTTGAAATTGAAAATTTTTTAATTTTTCGGTTTTGGCTGCAGTATTTCCTGTCAATGATGTTCAGTTTGTTTCATTTGTCATGTATCAGAGACATAAATACCACCAAGTAGTGGACACAGTGTTCAGAGTGTTGTATTTGTATGTACGTGAGGGTCTCTATTCTGACAGAACTTTTGTTCAGTGAAGACAAGTAGCACATTAAGAGCAGTGAGGAAAGATTCACAGTAATGTGCACATACGTGTGTTTATAATTTTCTTCTTATTTCTATAAATAAATACATGTAAATGTTAACATTTTTATATCTTCATTTCTCATAGATATCAGTCTTAGCTAAGAAGTCCTTGAACATGTCTCCCATTTCTTCAAATAATGAGGTATTTCGTAGTTTTCCGTAGGCATCTATACGTGTGTTTTATGGGATTTGAGGCAGTAAAAAGTCTCCATTTACTGTTAGCATGTTATTTTATTTTGTTTATATGCCTTTGAGCATAAGAATCATGGATTATTAAAAAAAAACCTTTGAAAGCTATTGTTCAACTACTCTATTCTTCTTTAAGACTTCAGGTTTCTGAATTGTTGTAACATCATAACATCAGCATTTTTACAAAAAGAAGAAAAAACAAAGTCAAAGCCATAACAGCTATAACTCCACATTCTGACAATAAATGCAGATGATAATGAAGGCACTAAATTAAGCAGTCATAGCCAGACTTAGGGGAGTCTGGGGCCATGGTTTGCAGCATCACTCTCAGCAGGTGACACTTGCTGGGCAGGCAGTTCTTCCTATGGAGTTCTGATTTGCCAGATGTACAGACTGAAGCTTTATGTTCCCATAGCTCACATTTCATCCTGTGAAATATCATCAGCCATCCCTATAAAGCCATGCCAATCCTACAACTGGAGAAAAATTCTAATTGAGATGTGGGCTTGAGTTAATTCTGGGGAAGCACCACATTGAGCCCTTTTATATAGAGGGGCAGAAAATGTTGCCAGGCTTCTTTTCTCTGTGTTTTGCTCTGCAGCTCAACCTTGATTTGAAGAGTCTGTGTTCAATGGTCACTTACTCCCTAATACTTTGGAAGCAGGCAGAACGTTGTAAGTGAAATTGAATGGAATAAAGCACTGAAGGGGAAAGGCTGTCAGGAGTAATTTCTTAAAACTAGAAGAATAGACTACTTAAAATAAGATCTTGAAGCTAGAACATAAGGTAGTTATTTCATTTTTGGCTTACAGTATCAAACTTGTCATTACCCTTTTAGGAAAAGTCTAAGAAAATTGTTGAGTACATGAAGGTAGCAAAAGTAATTTTATTTGATAGGAGAGGTTGGCATTGGTAAACAGATACATTCATTCAATGCATCATTAGCCCCAGAAAAGAATAATTGGATTCTTGCCAAAACAGAAGAAAATTCTACTAGGAAAGGGAACTGATCACAGCCAGATGAATTGGACCTATTGTCTAAAAAATGGGAACTTGTCAATTGCGATAAATTATCATTTAAGATACTGGTGAGCCTTCCAGCAGACATTTGTGTATGTGGCAATGGAACATTATCACACTGGCTACTGGATACAGCTGTGGATGTCTGTGTCACGAGTGACAGCTCACACAGGTGATGACATGCATTCAGCCCTGTGGTGCATCCAAAAGAAATGAAAGAGAATGAGAAAGGAAGCGAAGCCAGGGGCTTGCCCAGGTTTGGAGGAAGGCCTTGCCTGTTCTCCCACAGGGGAGCTGTTTTCTAGAGAGCAGGTCTGCTGAGTACAGACAGAGACTTATGGTGGGCAGAAATTGCGCCCTACCAAAAAGTTTGGATGAAAAAGAGGGATCCTGGGCAATGTGGCAGCATGCCTTTAAGGCACTGAGCAGTAGTGGGTCAGAGCGTAAGGAAGGGAAGCTGGACATGCAAAAAGGAGAGATGGAGAAAATTCCTGAGAAGTTATAAACCAGCATAGAGCCAGCTACTTGAGACAGTAACAAATTCAACCTAATTTTCAAAAGAAGCAACAACAGAGTGGATCAGCTTTTGATAAAGCACAGCAGGGAAAGCATATAAGTCATCTGCAATCGATAATTTTGCCATAAGGCTAAGCTACTTCCGTGATAAAGAGCTGACTTTGATGTCAAAAGGAGCAGGTGCCTGTGGGAGGTCAAAGTTTGAAATGAGATTACTCACAAGGATCAGAAAGATAATCAAATCTGTCCACTTCTGTGGCAGTGACATATCAGTACAAAAGACTCAAGTCCTAAATAGCCACAGTTAGGACTGAAAAAGGATAACTGCAAAATCCTGATGAGAGGACAAAAGAGAAGAGTGGTTTCTGAGGGCAACTCATTTCCGACTGACTTGAAAGGACCAAGCTCACTGGTCTATTAAATGGCTTTTGCTGTTCAGCTGAGAGGTAACTGGAAGCAAGGACAGTCAGACCCAAATGCACAAAGAAGCATGGGCCCTGCAGGGTTAGCAAGTCTTGCAGTTTTAGGAGTGGAGTGCACAGAGCCCATAAACACCCATGGCCCTGTGCAACGAATGAAGAAAGTGGACCCAGTGACTGGGAGGAAGACAAAGCTAGTCAGGAGTGAATGTGCAGAAGGGCAATGGTGTCTTAAATCCCACTTTTCTCATAAAATTACCCACATCCCAGTGTTTAGCACTTATGTAGCACAAAAGCATCATTCTACTCTGTGGTACTAACTCATCCCTTTGAGGTGGTTCACTAGCTCCTTTCCTGTCTTCAGAGACCCAGACAGAGAAAGAGCTGTGCATTTTCAACACAGCACCTGCCCTAGAAAGTGTGATATCTGAGTCTGAGTTTAAAAGTGCATATTTTGCACTCTTGAGAGTGTCCTATTCTTTCACAGGGGTGAAATTAATGTAGTGTTGCTGGAGCCAGAAAAGAGGGTAAAGAAAGAGGTTTGATGCTGAGTTTGTGCTCCTGGGGAGCCCAGTCCTGGTGTCCTGGAAAGAATGGACCAAACACCTTCACCAAAAAGCATGGCTCAGTTTCATCACACTGAAGTCCTTTATAGATCTTGATATTTGGGTATCTGTCTTCAGA
The DNA here is from genome assembly GCA_013400495.1 of Nicator chloris. Lineage (NCBI taxonomy): Eukaryota > Metazoa > Chordata > Aves > Passeriformes > Pycnonotidae > Nicator > Nicator chloris. Next base: position 16,399 of record WAAE01015009.1, read on the forward strand.
GGTACTGCTTCACTATACAGCCACCTTAGTACCGTGCTGAATTCAGAGATGTAACAAAATCATTCTTTGTTCAAATCCTCTGGCGGTGGTGACCAAAGGAACTCAAGGGCTTACAGCAAGGTCCTGAGGAGTGGCTGCCTCGCAGCCTTTAGTGTGCAGCCAGCATGTGGCAGCCAGCCTGTAACTCTCCAGATCAGATCCCTCAACCAGTCTTTGTTTTTGCCTGTTCTAGTAAGCTGGACCAGGCCAGGTACAGCTGGGGTGTTACTGGCACCTCAGCAGCAGTGGTGTGGCAGGACTCTCTGGCCAGGGTCAGCTAGTGCTCTCACTGGCAATATCTGGACAAAGCTGAAGGGGTAACACAGGTCTGGGACTGTCCCAAAAAAAGCCGTACAGGGGTGCTCACCTTATTTTGAGGGGGAGGGAAGGAATATGTGCTTGCACTGAGTCTTGCCACCTGTTTAATCTACTGGTATAAAAGCAGCATTTGTGTTCTTGAAAGGCTTGGCCTCATCACTGGAGCTGTGGCTGAGCAGAAGCCCATGCACACAGGGGTGATTTCAGAGGAGGTGTAGAGCAGGTGCTGAATATGCCACATCGGAACAGGGTTTGCTCCATGCTTATGCTGAGATGCCTGCAAGTGGGTCAAAACCCATTCAACTCTTTCATGGCACCCCAAAGACAGGAAAAAGTGGTCTAGGGGAGTCTGGCTGGGCAAGAACAGTACCCTGATCAGCCTACTCTGATGATAACAACAAGATAAAGTTCAGGGTAAGAGCATCCCAGCTGTCTTTGGCAGCCCAGAATGGTCTGTTTGTAACTTGACAGCTGCCATGAAGCCTGAGAACATCAATAAAAGCCATATTTCCTTCACCTTTGTATATCTTTTTTCCCTTTTGTAACCATGTCTGCCTGTTTTTTCAAAGACAGGAAAAGAAACTATCAGCTCATACCTGAACAACAGAACTAACTCTTTCATCCTGATGAAGGAAGATTACTAGACAGAATCAAAGAGTGTATCCAAAATCCTGTCTCTGAAAAAAGCATTTTGATACAGTTTGATTATTCTTTTTCCTTCGTGCAGAAACTCTATTTTGGTTTCAGAAGACTCTTTATTTTGTTTTGATTCTTTTCCCTTTGTGTATCTCAGTCAATAAATGTCCAGACTTGGGCACGGATTTCTCACTTTATCACGGCAACTGAGTAGACCTTATTCTTTAGACCATGAGGTTTCTTTCATTATTTGATGCCATCTAGTAATGTAAATACCTTAATTTGGGCTTAATTATTATGTGATAATTAATACCATATAGTTTTAGTAACAATTGTACATAAAGAATTACCAACAACATTAATATAACTCCAGACTGTAGATTTGATATCCCTTGTTTCAGCAGAGCTGACCTCCAATAAAAAAATGTATCTCTTTATCATCTTCATTATTATTTTTATATATAAGGAATATGTCAAACAAAATATTGGTTTGAATTTTAAAAATTCAATTGATTTCGTGTCTTTGCTTTGAATGTCTTGTCTATATCCTGAAATATTTTAATGAGAAATATATATGTTGCAGTATATATGCAATGCACATGCTTCTAGTAAGTAGCTCTTGTATTATCCCTGTCTTCTGGAGGAGTTTAGGCCCATAAGCCAGGCCTGTGAATCAGTTATAAACTCAGCAGCTACAGCCATGCTGTTTTCTGTCCCACCACTAAGTGTCTTTGTGGAGCTTCCTAGGCAGCAAGTCAAGGCTGTGTACTCCTGTGTGGTCCTGTTACAGCCTGCCCCCATTCTCCTCATGTCTTCTGCATAAGCACAGCTGTTCCCCTGCCTTTGAAGACGTCTGTTCTCAGCTAGTGCACACTTTGTTCTCTAAAACCTTATCCAATTTGTAAGAAAACTACTTCCAGTAAATGATCTCATAGTACAATTTTGCCCCAGTTTCATAAGCCTTTCTGTAACCTTTCTGGATTCCTTGTCTCTTCAGTGTTTGTATCTTCCTCACTGAGATTTTCTGCTACCTTGATTCTTTGTGCTTGGCACACAAGCAGATATCTATTTAAAACTTCATTTTTAGCAGAGGGATCTAGCCATCTGATTCCTATTAACAGTAATGGGAACTGCATGGCTAAGTTAATTACCATGTACTGTGCTGAACATTTAGCACTTAGTACCTTCCCTTTGTTTTCCCTTTAAGGTATTTTCTAGCCTTTCTGAAATTCATGCACTGATCTGAGTAGTGGAGCTGGATTTGGGTCACTAAAAGTCCTGATTATATTGGTGTGTATTTGTTGCTGTGTCCAGTGACAGAAGTGAAAAACTTTCCTGGTATTACATGGCTTCAGCAATTGACATTTTGATGCTGCTGCAGATTCATTCACAAAGAAACAAAAGAACAGAGAATTGAACTGAGGGTATCACCACAGGACTCTCACTGAGAGAACCATGACACCTCAAGTTCAAGTGCCCATTAAGTACCTAACTGAGAATACAAATGAGCTAGAGCTCAACTCTGATATAGATGACACAAACAATTTCCTTCTGTCTGCCACTGTTTCTCTCACTGACAAGAGCAAATAAAGGTGGGAAGGAGTGAATTCAAGAGGGTAAAGCCAAGTTTAGCAGTGATAGGAATAGCTGGTACAGGCCACAGACAATTGGGAAGATCAATACCACAGCACTAGTTAAACTGTGTGTGGTCTTGACATCTCAACACATGCATTTTTGCTTTTTGGGGAGGTGGAACTTTTTTGCCAAAGGTGTTTTTGGTTTTTTTGTGTCACAGAGACATTGTCCTTTCCATTTAGATAAGGACCTACTTTGTATGACCTATATTTTCATTTTGTTGCTTTAAAGAGAGAACACAATTTCTGTCAGAACAGATAAAGGAGACAAAGAAAAAATACACCACAACCTCTGTTTTATTTTAATTTCAAAACCAAGAAATTTTTCCATTTTTCTTTGCCAATTATTTTTACAAAGTAAAAAATGGGCAAAAAAGTAAAGGTGCTTATCATCTTTGTCAGAAATAATTTTTTTTTATTTTATTAGGTCTGAGATAAAGCTTCCCAGACATGTAGGCAAAACTGTATGATGATAAGATAACCTAATTAAAATGAAGAGCTGTGAGTAAAATACTAGGTGGGTGAAGAGAGGAGTTAAAAACTCCTTCTGTCTCAGTGGAGCAGCTGACACCTTCCTCAGCAGGAGCAGCAGCAATGAGAGGAGAGTGCTGTATGGATCAAACATAAGTATTATCTTTTCTTTACGTGCGGTTCAGGCAGCTTGCCCTTGGATCTTACATGCAAAACAGGAGATATCATACTCCGGCTTCTCTTACACGTTCTGTTGTCCGTGTCTAAATGTGGATTGTCAGAAGTTCAGCACCAAAAAGAATATCTAGCAGCACAGTTATTCACCTCCCCTAGATACGTTTGTCTCCCAAACATATTTGCTTATCTATCCACCAGGAAATATAGAAATAACATAAAACAACTGGCCTCTTGCTGAGATTAATATTCTGTGGTTAGCTTCAAACTAGCATCTAACAGCATTACAACTTATCTGTCTGGTTCTGTTGAACTTCAAATGTCTCTAAACAAGATACACACATAAAAGATTGTAAAGGCCCTAATCCTAATTACATTTAAAATACTTATAGTCAGCACAACCGATAATTTCACACAGGAGAGCCTTCTGGTGCTGCAGTCTAAAAGCATTATGAATAGTAAGAAGCATTAAAAGCAGTTCAATGAAAGATTTTGGGTTTGGAAAATATATTTCATACTGAGAAATTTAAGAAGATTCATCTACTTATTTTACTGAAAAGAAGGCTAAGGGATGGTTTGATCTTGGTCTGTGAGTACCTACCTGAGGAACAGATTTCTCATAGACAGTTCTTTAATCTATCAGTAAAAAAACATAATGAGATTCAGCAGTTGGAAGCTGAGGCAAGACAAAATTAGATTTGAAGCATGGAACTGATTTTTAACATTGATGGTAGTTAAACATAGACATAACTTACCTAGGAATGCGATTGATTCTCCACCATGTGGACCCTTTATTTTAGGATTAAGTGTCCCTCTGAAACATATAGCACAGTTCAAACAGAAATTTCTAAGAGGTTTCTGTGGTGATGTCCTGCAGAAAGTAAAACATAATAATCTTTTGGCTTTCTGGTGGCTTTCCAACTTAAAATTTATATTAAATTTTTTTGTTAATGAGTGTAAAAATATGAACTGAGTATTAACTGCTCCTAACAACTACCTGAGACCTCAGACAATATAAAACTTTAGATTTGAAATGGAAACAGCATATTTTTAAAGGAGTGATGATTCACATGTTCATAACTGGGGAAATGTCAGCTCTTCACTCCCTATCAAAACAAGAGAAAAACAACAAGAACATTCATATTATAAGTCTTTAAAATCTAGCTCAAGCCCTAATCTGGGTCATTAGGGTCCCATCCAAGTACAGGTTTGGGAACTCAGCGCCAACCCTATGCAAACAGGGACAAAAATCCTTTCAGTATGGCTTACAGACAAAACTCCTGAAATCCTACTTCTAACACCTAGATCACATTGGTTTTGGGGTTTTGTTTGGTTGGTTGGCTTTCTTTCTTCCAGCCACCCAGCCTATTGGTTATGTGGTTCCTATTGAATCCCTGTCTTTGAAAGCCAGGCCAGATGTTCATTTACACTACAACTGATGTGAGGATGAAAAGCTTTTTGACAGAAGTCTGTACCAGTGCTTGACATTGCCAAAAAAATCAATGCCAAAAACCTTTTCTTGTTTAATCATAGAGTCATAGGATGGCTTGAGTTGAAAAGGATCTTAAAGATTATCTAGTTCCAACCCCTATGCCATAGGCAGGGAGATTTTCCACTAGATTAGGTTGCTCAGGGATGCATCCAACCTGACCTTGAACTGTCCCCAGGGTGAGGCATCCACAACTTCACTGGGCAACCTGTTCCAGAGTCTCATCACCCTCTGAGTAAGGTACTTCTTGGCATATAATCTGAATCTCCTCTTTTAGTTCAAAATCATTCTCCCTTATTCTATCTCTATCACTGTCTCCCCATGTAAAAGATTGCTCCCCTTCTTTTCTAAAAGCCCCCTTTAGATACTGGAAGGTGCTGTAAGATCTCTCACAGGTTTTCTTTCCTCCAAGCTGAACAATCCCTGCTCTCAGCCTTTTTTCATGGAAGAGGTCCATCTACTTTGTGGCCCTCCTCTGGACTCACTGCAACAAGTCCATGATCTTCCTATACTGGGATCCCAGAGCTGGATGCAACACTCCAGGTGGAGTCTCACAAGAGCAAAGGAGAGGGAAAAATCACCTCTCTCAACCTGCTGGCTACATTTGTTGTGGTACAACCCACGCTGGGGTTAGCTTTTTGGGCTACAAGTACGCATTGTTGGCCCATGTCCACAAGAACCCCAAAAGTCCTTCTCTGCAGGGCTGCTCTCTGTGAGTTCTTCCCCCAGTCTGTACTCATGCCTGGGATTGTCCTGACCTGCTGCAGCACTGTGCACTTGGACCTGTTTCTTCTCACGTTTGTACAGGTCCCCTTGGATGGCATCCCTTCCTTGTGTTATGTCAACTGCACCACTCAGTTTTGTGTTGTCTGCAAACTTGCTGAGGGTGCTGTTGATCTCATTGTTTATGTCATTGGTAAAGATATTGAAGAACACCAGTGCCAAGACAGGGACCTGAGCAACACCAGCCATCACTGGACTCCACCTGGACACACAGCTGTTAAAATGCAGCTCTCTGGCTATGATCATCCAGACAATTCCTTATGCACAAAAATAGTCCACCCTTCAAATCTATGTCTCTTAAGTCATCACACCCATCTATGCCTAATGTCTTAAAAAGTTACCTAGTCCCTGATTTTTTCTGGTCTAATGCAAGTTAGTTGTGAACAGCCTTCATTTTTATACAGTAGTTTTAGATCTCCCAGAGGGTTTTCTCTTCCTAAGGGAACCTATGCAAACAGCTTAAAGAACCTTGAGAAGTCTGCTTGCTTTGAAATTAAACCAAATAAACTTGTGAATCTCTCTGAAGGACTTGGCTTCTTTGGGGTAAGAAAATGACACAGGGGTTATATATTTAAAACAGAATCAATTATATTGTTAATGGCCATAGTTTTGAATGGAAGTGTCATATTGTGCAAGTTTGTTGTGGATGTTAAAAGATTTTGTTTGTCATTGGTCCATTTTTTGGCAAATTACTTCCACTTCTTATTCACTTTGCCATTGCTTTCTGTAACCAGTAATGGAACTCCCTCCCATAAAACATAATGGGATCACTTGGCATATAATTTAATCTGTGCCACGTTGAATGTGGAGGGAAAAGGCAGTTACACTTGAAGGCAGATTTTTCTTCAGTTTAACTTTTATACAGTGTGGCAACATTACGGTGAATAAAGCAAAGAAAGGAAATGGAGAAGAGGTGGTAAAGAGAGGTGACAGAAGGTAAAGGTAATTAGCAATTTGTATTTTATGGATGTAGTTAAAAGAAAATATTGTGGAAACACAAAGTGTGTTTAGTATGAACTGAGCCTGTGTTTGGGCGATAGCTGAGAGATAAATATAATGTGGAATTTGGCACGGATACACAGACGCCTGAGCAGCTTCTGGAATCACTTCTCTTTCATTATCCGTCACATACATCACAACAGAGCTGTTTTAGGGGCATAAATAAACATGACACATAAATTTATCTGTGTTAGGCTAAAAAGTTGCACTAAACTAAATAAAACAAGGACAGAAACCTGTTAAACACAGAGTGCAGAAGTATTACAAAAGAAATGAGATATGATTTATGTCCCCAGTTGGAAGAGCACTCCTGACTCATCTTCACAGGTTATTTGGGAACAGGTATGAGAACTTAGAGTAGGCATCTGCTAAGCAGGTATAAATCACTGCAAAGCTGAGCAGTATAGCTGTTTGTTTCTGAAACAAACAACCAAGACACATTTCCATTATATTTTCCCTTGTCTCCCTTACCTGGTTTAGTTTCTCTATTTTTAAAAGGAGGCAGAACCTAAAGCATTGACGAGGGTTGTGGGAAAGTTCAGCTGCAGCCTTGGACTGTGTCCAGCTCTACACATTTGAGTACATTGTTTTGTTTCTCTTTTCCTCTATTGTCAATCAGCCCTTGTCTTTACACATTTTATTCTTACAAGTCATTAGATAAATTGTACCAACTGTAACTGGAAGTGGGACCAAAACTTAAGAATCACACAGCCTTGCTGTTGGGTGATGGGGGAACTGTAATGCACAAATAGGCTGATTTATGTGGGTATGATCCAGTACGAGAAGAGGTCAAGGCCTCTGCTTGTGCTCCTTCTCAGAAGTTACACCACAGCTTAGAGAGCAGGTCGTGAACTGCTTTAGATCACAGAGATGGTCACTTACAGAAGATGGAGGTCACAGGTCACTGTGGTGGCCATCTAGATGTGGTGGTCTTCGCAGGAGCGCAGGCAGTGCTTGGCCAGGACTGCGGGCTGCAGGAGGAGGCAGCACCAGAAGGCTCTCCTGTGTGAAATTATCGGTTGTGCTGACTATAAGTATTTTAAATGTAATTAGGATTAGGGCCTTTACAACCTTTTATGTGTGTATCTTGCTCCCACCCATGGTACCCTGCCCATTCCTGCAAGGGAAAGAGCCTGCCTCCTGAGGGCGTGGAATGGTCCTATCTCTTGCTTACATGAGATAATTGAAGGCCTTTGCCTGATAATTCCCTGATAATTCCCTGACTTGCTCTGTTGTGCTTTGCATTGAACTTGAGCTTAAGCAAGTTATGCTCAATCTACCGGTGTGTGCTGAACTGTGTGTGGGAAACTGCTTAGAAAATTCTCCAGGGAATTGTTTTGAATATTTTTTGAGGGTGTGTGTGTCTAGACATACACAGACTTGAACACATTTTAAGTACCTAGGGTCATTGTTTCTCCTATAGAAATCTACTGTTGGAGACATAACTTGGAAATTTCATTCCTTGGTCTTTGAGGAGATTGCCTTCATTTACTGGGGCTTTACAGATGTATTAGTCTTTAGCTCAAACCAGCATTTTAAATGTGCAGAAGCTTAAAATTATTTGTACATCCAGCCATGCACCCTGTCTTCATGGAAGAGTTATATTAAGATCTGCTTTGTAACAGGCCAGTAACTTTTGCATCAGCCCTGTAAGGGCACTGCTTCTGCCTCTGCCTAAGTGTGAAAAAGAAAGTAAGTCTGAAAACCTCTATTGGTTCTAGTGAAAATTTGGCTTGAACAACAACTGTGGACTTTGGCCCAGGAGGAAAAAAAAAGAACTCACCCTTGAATATTTTACAATTTGCAGGGGAAAACAGGGTTTTTTTGTCTTTTCTTTGAAATAGCACCAAAGCATAGTTCATTTTTTATTTTATGTTTTTACCTTTAACCCTTACTGTGATGATATTTATTATTATTGATTTGTCTGGTTATTATTTTGACGATTTATTATTATTTTGCCTATTCCACTCAGAATCCTTGCTAATAGCAGTGTTTTCATAATGCATAAACTGATGTACCTGGCTGCATAGTTCAGGATCTTCTGCACTATGTCTTATTTAAATTACCTCTAAAATTATTTTGCAGGTATTTCAGTCAAAAACCCCTGGTCATCAGACGAGGGAGAGTAGCAATATCACTAGTCATCTTCTGACTGTGTTCTCTTAGTAATTTGTGATGATAAGGGATTGAAATTGAAATTAAAATTCTTTTGTAATTTCATTATCTTGGAAGTGATTTTATAGCCTACTGAGAATTAAATGTTGAAGTACATCACAGTGTACAAAAATAATTCCTCTTTTAATACATTTTTCTGGCACTCAGAAGAGCAGAAGCACAGCTCAGGTCAGAATTAGCCTGTGTATTACTCAGCTTTCCAGGTCTTTAATTCAAAATGAAAATTAAACAATACTCTTTTTACNAAATAATTCCTCTTTTAATACATTTTTCTGGCACTCAGAAGAGCAGAAGCACAGCTCAGGTCAGAATTAGCCTGTGTATTACTCAGCTTTCCAGGTCTTTAATTCAAAATGAAAATTAAACAATACTCTTTTTACCAAAGTAGTTCATCCAAAACCAGCTAAGACAATAATTTTTCATTTTGAAGGGCTCTTACTCAAACCCCTTCAATGTGGTTTTTTAAATTATTTAATTCCAAAATTGAAACCTCAGAATCCTTTGTAATAAAAGATGTGGAGCCGCTTTGCATTAATTGAATTCCCTGCCTATTACAGCTAATATGCACTAGTTAAAAAGCTATGATGCTGCATTTAAAAGCATAATGCCTGAAATAAAATTCACATGGTATCCAAACCTAATGAATTTTTCAGGGGGTTCTGCTAGACTTTCAGGTATCTCTATAAATAAAACATTAGCATTTTAGGATTATTTTGATAATTCCACCGGTAAATCCTAATGAACAGTAGAAATTGCATGTTTTGTTAACCAAGTTTCTGACCTCTGCAGCAGATGTTAGATCACATAGCAGCAGACTTGATGCTGGGATCACTACAGATGTCAAGAAACCAGTTAGAAAGGGACAGTTCGGCTGACACATGAGAACCAAAGAGCTGCTTAGCTTATTTCACAGGATTTTCTCCCAGGGTCTGTAATGAATCCAGAACAGAAATAAGATGGGTTCTTTCCCTAGTTAATCCATGAGCTTGCCTATGACTTCAGTCTCAGCAGCTCACCTCACCTCCCCATAGCCCCTTGCCAGTGGCACAGCAGAGATACCTGTGCCTGTGATGGCTTTGCCTCTGATTCCTCCAGCATCACGACCCTCCAGTGCCCTCTGGGACACTTCTCTGCCCTTGTGCTACAGCCTGTGGCAGCAACAGGGCCAAGGTTTAGGAGCCAGCCTGAATATGATGCACACAGGCAGAGGCACCTAAAAAAGAGAGTTGCCGACTGATATGCTCTGCCTTCTCAGCTTGAGGAAACCACAGAGAGAGCTGTAACTAATGTCCTGTCTTCCTAGTGTGTGCTGAATACAGCAGAAAATTCAGCTTGTTTGCTGCACACTAATTCCTTCGTCCTTCTGTGATTTTTCCCTCTTCTGTTTTTGTTTGTTTGCTTGTTTCGGATATTCCTTTTAATTCAGTTGAAATGAATAAAAGGCACCATTCTTTTGAAACAAATGAAGATCTTCCATGATCCATAACATTTGCATTCTCTGCTGAATCCAGCATTTTCAGTGTCAGCCCCAGCAGCGGTATCATCTGCCTTTGAAGTCTTTGAAGTCTCCATAGCTCAGGCTAAAGGCATTCAAAAGGGAAAAAGTAGCAGGTTGACAGAGGTAAGGGGGAGAAGAAGGGTTTTTTTTTTAACCTACAGCCACTCTTTACACTGTGAATAGTAGAATTAGAACACTTACAAAAATAAAGCAACCCACTGATTTTTCCTTCAAAAGAAGCTTCAGCCTAAGCCAGGGTTATTTGAAAGCCTTCTTAGGTAACAGACAAAGTGTGACCTGGTGAGTTGGAACTACAAGTGTCCATTTTAGGGGTAAAGAGGAAAGGGAAGAGATTTTCTATAGACCTTCTTTCCAGTGTTTTAAAATATCCTGGATAGGAACCAGGGTGAATCTATATTTTAGCAGAAAACCATGAGCAGAAATCTGTTAATAAAACAGATTGAGATTTGCCCATCATGATACTGCAATTTTGTCTTGTTATTCAATTCCTCAAGAAAAAGAGGGATGTTGTTAGCTCAAAAAGCCCCAGCTTCACAAGGGGCTACTGAACAGCCTTACTAGGGAAATAGAATTTTTTCAGAACTGTGGTTGAGGTGAGAGGTTTGACAGAGCACACTTGAGAAAGGCAATGAATGGAAGCTACAAGGAGTTCAGCTAATTCCATGTACATTGAAACAAAGGCTAGACACAGTGTAAGAGGAAGATAGGAGGGCAAACTCTTATTGTTTCTGGCCATATTTTCTCTGAAATCAGAGGCAAGGTACATACGATATGGAACTTCTTCAACTAATAAACCCAGCAGAGAGGATTATCTCCCCAGATGTGACACTGTGCTAATGTGGTCACACTCCTTCTGGACCTTTCATACTCCAAGAGATGTGCATAACATACCAAGTTCATGAACAGTTTTCAACTTGTCAATGCCAAAGGCTTTTGACAGTTGCTAAAAAAATATTTGGGGCAGTAGTCTTGAAATAAATTCTGAGACACTGGAGATCTGCTGATTTATTTAAAATGTTAGCTTGACAGCTTGAGTTGGAGAAGGACTAGAAAGATTTTTAATATCGGCACTGTCTCATTTGGAACTGAAAAACTGATATTTTGGAGGAGTGAACTGAAAATCCAGTGGGGAGGAATATCAGGTTGGGTCTGTCAAAATGTTTCATTTACCTCAGTTCAAGAGCTTTTGTGTGATACTTCTCATTTGGAAACATAATTGTCTGTTAATTCTGTTATCTCCTATTTTGACCAAGAAAAGACACCTTTATGATTTTAAAAATCTCTAAATAGGATTTAGTGAAAATTCCGAAACTTTAAAAAATGTTAATGAAAAATGGTAATTTCTGAGGAATTATGTCAGGAAATGCTGGGGTTAGCTTTACTGGTGCTTTCTAAGAATTCCTTTGTTTCTGGAAAAATTGCAATGTGCTGTAGGCAGAGTAAAATTGAAAGCAAGTTGTCAGCTAGAATGAAGACTGGAACCTTAAGTCCTTAGGGTCCTTAAGTCAGTGAAGGAGCTTGCCTTAAAATTAGAGTGTAGCTTGTGCTACTTATCACCATGAGTAATTGCATTCATCAGCTAAAAGGTAATATGATCCAAAGAAATTGACTATTGGATGGATCCTCAGGCAGAAAGAGATTTTGGTTACTATAGGCAAAAGTAAGAACAGATTAACTGTCTTTATTATAAACAATGATGTCAAAAGGAGCTCAGAAAATTTGCCTAACAGTTATACGGGAGTTTGCTCAAATATGCTCAATCATATTTCTTTTCAGTGTTAGTGACATATAACAGGAAGCAGAGAAACCTTTATACACATTATCTCTAGACCAATATCCTATTAATAAGAAAAGACCAAAGCATCTAAGAAAATAATTTTTCTCTACCTTGTGATACAGTGTGTGGTAATATATGCAGTATTGCTGGATGTGTGTTGCTCCTTTGGAACAAAATACAGCAATGAATAATAAAAGTTATGCTAGTTCTGTGCAATAAAACCATTTTTCACCAAGGTTAAGAGTGCTGAGCTTCATGCTTATAAAATGGAGTATCTCAGTTTTTAAAATTAAAAATAGAATGAATATAGGGGATGTTCCCTAACACGGCATTTAGTAAACCACACCCTTTTCTTTGCCAAGGAAAATTAATCCTCCTATGTATATTTGGTATTGCTTTTCTTGCATGATGGTTGAACGCTGGATGTAGTGGACTTTTTATCTCTTCATTTGAGAACTGCTTTGCAGCTGAATAAGTCTTACTGTCACCCTACTTAGAAGCCTCTTGTATACATTTATTGTCTTAATTTTACCCAATACTTTAGATTTTTAATCGCTTAAATAACCAAGTAATTAATTTCACCCTGTAAGGTTTTTAATCCTGCCCATATGCTATAT
>WAAE01015010.1:0-87576 GCA_013400495.1 Nicator chloris
AATCACCCCAAAATCAGCTTTGGAACCCCAAAATCCCAACTCAAAAATCCTCCCAAAATCACCCTAAAAACTCCCCAAATCACCCCAAAAATCACCACAAAATCGTGCCAGAAACACCCCCAAAATCACCACAAAATCACCCCAAATAGCCACAAAAAAACACACACTAAAAAAAGGTGATTTTTTAAACACAACACAGGTTAAAAAAAAGTGTGGTAGGTGGAATTCTGTCCAGTCACACCACTTCACTGGAAGTCCACCTACAGCTCATTCATGAGGACATACACATCAGCATGAAGTTAGACCTATAAGAGCTAACTCCTTTTTGTCACCTGTTTCTCCTGTAGAGCCACAATCCTCTTGCAGATTGTTTGGTGAAATATGTAAAACTGATCTCAAAAGCCTAGCTAGATAAAACTGATAATTGCAATCAAATTCCCATAATAAGTTTTTTCTTCTGTAACAACCATTTAATACTTTAATACAGCTCATCACTAAAAATCAGAGACCTCATATATAAAATAATTTGTTTGCTGTTCAAGTGCTGTTCACAAAACTAATATAAACTTTTGCCCCTGAAAACAGGGAATGTATGTTGTAAAGATACAGAACATACATCAATATCTCAGCTACTATGTCTAACATGGAGGCAAGGACATAAAGAACTCTTACATATAACAAAAATAAAGAAACCTATCAAGTTATGATACCAGCACACCTATAAATTGAGTAGTAAAACAAAAGGAAATTTTTCCATCCAGCTACAAAAGAAGATTTATTTATAGATATTGAATTATCATAGAATTTCAGCAGGTCAGGAGGAGATGATGCTTACCAAACACTATTGCTTTGGCAAACGGTGGAAAGAGCTCTGTGTGTCTGCATAGGTTTTTATGAATTTGCCAAAGATCTTTGTGCAGTTTCTTAAAGTCACTGTATCTCTTCCAAACGACTATCTGAAGAAGAGAAACCAGAGAGAAGTATTAGTGAGGTTCATTGTTTGTATTACATCACACCACAAATCCACTGGTTTAATCACATCAGACAGTAACTCCAGTGAATTTGTTTAATAAAAATACACAATCTGAACTGCCAGCTGTAACAAGCATTAAAAAATGGTCGTTATCTGTTCCCAACCCCCATTTTGGCTAACACTACACTGCGTAGAAAAAAATTAAGTAAAAGCTGGAAGGAGGGCAAAGGCAGCATTGCTTCAGTCACTCTGAAGATCCAGACCTACACAGGGAGCCAGTAAGAGAGGAAAAAATGCTGAACAGGAGTGTTGCAGTATCCAACATCCAACAGCACACTGTGCCTGGTGTGGCTGCAGGTGTGGGGACGAGACACAACAGCAAAAGAGACAACCAGGAAGAGAAATCAATACAAGCAAGGGATTTTTAGGGATGGTACATTAAGCACCCAGGACTACAAAACAGCTCCTAAGTTGTGTGTCCAAAGTGTTGATGTAAATGCAAGCTCCCATCTTAAACGTTTTTTTTTGTAATAACACGAAAACAAAAAGTATGTTCCTGTTGTAATCTAGACAAGAACTCCATCTTAGGAATACGAAGATGTCATTGGTTCATTATACCAGCTATTCCTGATCTATCCTTTCCAGAAAGCAGTCATCTCCCAGTGAGGTATCTACCTTATCCTTCTTCCATCCCATTCTTTCCAATCAAGAAAGGAGGAGGACCCAGTAGGAAAATCAAACCAATGACAGAAGTAAACAATAAAATTCACACTTGACTGCTACTGGATGTTATCTGGTTGTTATCAGGATGAAAAGACATTAACCAAGATTTTTTTATATCCTGACCTCATTTTTGGTCAGACTCACTAAGCCATCACAATAAACCTCAACACTAATGTAAAGTGGTTAAAGTAGAACAGAAGGGGAAAAAACAAGGAGAGTGCATGCATTCAGCAGTTGATTCCACAGTTGCATAAGTCAAAAGTCTCAATTAACTGAATACAACTAACCACAACTTTAAATATTCCACATATTTCTGAATGATTTACCAGGTTGCCTTCTCATGAGCAATCGTGATTGAAAAAGATGAATTTGTTTTTAAGCAAACCAGACTTAGAGCTAAGCAAAAAGTTTAGATTTAGAGCGTTTTTGTGGGGTTTTTTTTAAACACTGCAATAAGTGGCCTTCTAAGTTTCAGCAGATGCAAGTCCCACCTGCAGAACGATGCAGACATAAGGTAAGAGGATTGTTAACAGTGGGTATGCAAAGCTTTAGTGTGGCAACACTCTACCCACCTATAAATTTAGCTATACTGGAACCAGCAGTCCTGATTCAGACTCCCTTATTGGCACACATTTTCAGGACTTAATTACAGCTGCTACTCAGTGAAGTGTAGCACACAAGTGAGGAATCTCAAGAAGGCAAACTAGTCATTTTGCTATCAGAAATAATAATTTTTCAATGCTGTACTTTTATCTAATCCAATAGCCAGAGAGTGGATGATTAGCACTTCTTAAGCAGTATGCATATAGAACACAAAATTGCTTAAGATGGTGAATTCTTTAAACATTAAGTTACTGTACCGTCAGTACTTGGAGACAACATGAAAAGCTGCCAGAAAATAAGAGCATGAGATTTCATTCCACTAAAGAAACATCATTTTTCACTGCTACAAGTGATCACTCAACAGTCAAGAGGGAAAAAAATAAATATCCCTAAGTAACTTGCATAGCAAAAGCTGTCAAGGTTATCCTAAAACCTTTCAGAAGCTCATGGAAAACATGCCTGTGCATGCATGTGGCCCAGCAAAGTTAGCAAAGTTCCCAATTTAACATCCTCATTAGAAATTAGATTTGGAGGAAGGACACATTGCACTTTGAGGCCCAACGAAGCACAGCAAGTGTATCATAAAACATATGTTAGACTTGTAATGCAATAAGGTGCTGTGAGAGCCAGTAGATCTCTATTAACTCATGCAACTCACCTGTTCCACAATGAAGAAGCCTTTCTCCTAAATGAAAATCAGAAAACCCCACAGGACCACCCTAGATGCAATTGCCTTAAACACCACATTGCCACCATCAGTCTCCAGAAGCAAGGACATTGAAGTTAGGTCCACTGGCCTTTCTGTATCCACTATCCCCACAGAAAACTTCACATTGATTTCTTTCCTTCTTTCCAGAGGGAAGCCCTTACAAGGTTCTCTTCCCTCCTGCCCCAACAACAACAGCTGGGATCACACTGAGCTCTAGCTGGCTGCAGTGGGAGAGGTGCTGTAGTAAAGACTTGTATCCCAAAAGGCAGCCAGAAGACGTGACAGAAAACTGGCTAGTGGAGTCGAGGTCACAGCACACAGCCTCGTGAGCAGCTGTACATATGTAAAGAATGTATTAACATCACAGCAGTGGCACTAAGAGACACCTGGAGGAGGAGGCAGGCACAGCTAAGTGGTCCTACATGGATGTGGGAAGCGGGTCGCACAGATCCTAAAGCAACAGGGACGAGACAGATCCTAAGGCAACGGGGAAGTTGTGTGCACAAAATTTCCCTCAGAATTCCTCACTGAGCATTCTGGAAAACTGAGGTAAATTCATCTTCAGTGGGAGCAGGTTAGGGGCATATTATTTTTCTTTCAAAGGCTCCCCACAGTTCTTTTTTTACTGTAAGAAGCCATGTAACAGAAAAGCTCTCAACATATGGGGGTTTCTGACTACAATTCCCCCTTATGGCAACTACCATCTGGGATATTCCTTGTAATAAGCAACTATTTTCAGGTAATGCTTATAACAGAATCACCCCACACCTAACATGCTATCACATGCAGTATAATTAATATAGTACAACGCAGGGTGGAAAAGGACAACTATCAAGAAGTTCATCTCATATTTATGTCCTTTTATTGTCTAGAGCATGTGAAACTATGCATGGGTAACCTACAGCCACAAATCAAAGCAACAACTAAAAGATATGGTTTGGGCATTGTGTCAAAACTACTTAACACATATTCATGCAATACTCTAACTGAAAGACACTTACAATATATTTTTCTGATGAAAGGACACATCAACAGCTCTTATAAAGTGCTTTTCCTCACAAATGAAGATAAAGGTAATGGCAGAATGTGCTCATGGATAGGTTCAAGTCAGGAGTCTCCCTGGAAAAGGTGAACATCAAGCTACAAACTACAGTAATGCAGTTCTAAACTAGATCCATGATCATCTCTGATTCTGATAGGTTATTTTAATCTCCTAGAGATTCAAAAAAAAATGCACAAAGCACAAATGCTCATGCTTGCCTGATTCTCAAAATTTCAAAGAAGGATGAAGTAAAGAATTCTCACCTCTGCCAAGCCACTAATCAGTAACTCATGTTTGACCACACAGAGATGCAACAAATTCAGTTATGAGCCCTTCTTTCACCAACTATGCAGGTTCTCCTCAACTGCAGTAAGAGACTGCGCTGGAAACTGAACACATGCATGTGTTACATGATGTCTGAAAAGCCATAAAGTTGTGCTTTTGAAGGAAGATTTTGCAGGTACATAGTATAATAGTAACCATGTCAAGTCATTAGTCCAGAAAAAAAAATCAAGAGTGGGGTGAAAAAAGGTTTCTTAATTAAAAAGAAAAAAAATCCACAATGCACGCACACGTGGTGTGTTTTTCTCTCTCAGTAAATGACTCCTGTAACAGACTTTTGAGGTATTTAAGAGGCACAAGAATAGAGCACAAGAATAGACTCTTATTCATAGACTCCTCAGAAGAGGCAAAGAATAAGCAATTTTAAAGTTTTGTCAAAGTACATCACCAGAAAATGCTAAAGGAGCCTCAGAGAGATAGGCATAATATATACGACTTGCAGTCTAATCTCTCTCAATGACTCCTAGGCTCCTCCATTCTCCCTCTTCACTAACAGACAGTAATGGTGTAGGCTTTTCAGTGAAGTATTGGTTAAAGAGGAAAAGAGTACCTACAGCTGAGACCTAAGACTTGAATTGCGGACTGATCTCTAATTTTACCAGTAGGAGTTAAGTAACCATCAATTTGCCAATTCTAGCCCTGAGAAAAGAGCTTGTAAAGTTATCAAAGCAGTTTTGTCATCAAAAGACACTTTACTCCCTAAGACTTTGTTTCAAGTCACCATTCATCACTGAGGGATGAAATGCATCATGTTACACTAGCTACTGTTTTTAACTATGAAAGCTAAAGACAAATGGAAACATATGAAAAATGTTAGCTCAATTACAATGACAAAACACACAGAAACTGCTAAATTACATCAAAGATGCTTCAAAAGGCATAGTGTGATACATAAAGACATTTGCACAAGTTTAAACTGTTACCTCCTGGACATCCTCTGGATTTTTTCTTGAAACAATCTGAAAAGCAAAACAAAAATGAAATCACATAAGTCCTTGGATTTTCAGTTTGGAAGTTAGCGTAACATAAAATGATTTGTTGCCGAAGAGAAAAGTCTGGAAAAAAGGCAAACAACTGCATGGTCCTGTGCACTCAGAAAGTTTTCATTTAGTTTAAGAGAAGTCTAATACCCAAAGACAACACAGTGAGGGATTTCAGCAGCAGTCAGTTGTGATCACACAAAGACTGATGTACATTCTAGGCAGAATGGCACAAAAGGCATCTCTCCAAACAAAGCTACATAGAGCACATCTCCTATCATCTTTCCAGTCTCTTCCTATTAATTCATATTAGGGCCACATTACAGGCAATAAGAGAAGCTCACCAAGGCTACTTGGCTTAATACAAGCTGCACACAACCTCACTGAGAATGTGAGGATTTGTATTTAGTAAGACAGTATTTCCACTTTACTTACAATCACCAGAGCGCAGACACGTCTGACTATCCTTGCGTATTTGTTTGTCCTTAAAAACTCTTGGCCTAATTAATTATAAATGACTTTGTCCAGGGGGAAAATTGCAGTGAATATCAGGCTTGGCTGCAGACCATAAAGAAGCCTGCATTTCATCAAGATCTTTTTTTTCTTTAAATAAATATTGATCACAAAAGCCTTTGTAATCCAAGTTTTGTACTGGTCTTATAAACAGCAGTAAGAGCATATCCTCACAAACACGCAAACCAAATAGACACATCTTTAATTCATAACTGCAATTATCTTGTGCAAGTCAGTATATCCTTCATCGTAAGAGCCAAAGCTGTTTAACAAAATAATTAGTCTATCGTTAGCTAAAGCAAAATAGAGCATTCTTAATCCAACTGGGACTGACCTCAGCGACACACCCCGGAATAACTGATGCCCTGAAGAGGTGATGCGTGTAAGGAAGCGCAGGGAGTCCACAGTACTTTGCACCCCAGAGACACACACACCACAAGCACCACGCAGCTGTTGCTCTGAGATGGAAGCCACCAAATCCACACTTTCCTCTTGCTAAGTGACAATAGCATATCTCTTATATTTCCCACAAACGTAGCTCTCTTCCTCCCTTCCATTTTGCAAGAATCCTTGCCAAAGCCTCCCAGATTTTGTACCATCCATTTACTACACCCCAGCCACTCATCTCTCACACATTTTGGAGAAGACAAGATGGAAAAGAGAAGCGTTTCCTTCTCTAGCCATCTCTCAAAAGACCTGAAACATTTTCTTTCACAGCTCTATGTTCTTTCTCTCACCTTGCACACCAAAGTCCTCTTCTTCCAGCGCAGTCTACATTGGTAAAACCTTTCTCAACTTTTCCTCACTCTCGAATAATCTAACATTTGGCAACTTTACCAAATGTTAACCTTGGTGGCTGTTGCTCTGTCATTCACTACCAGGCAGTTTATAAGTACAATTGGTGAAATAATTCTAACCTCCTTTTCTAATAGCTGGCGTACTTGATGCAAGGAGTCTGCAGAGCTGGGGGAAGAAAATATCACAGGCATGGCAACACATCACAGAGAACACCAAAGGGCAGACACCAACTGATTTGCTTTGCAGTTCACCTTTAGTTAAAGCCTTGCAACAGCTTTGGCAGCTAGGTAAGTTACCAGATGGGCAGAAGGAGACCCAGAGAGATGAGTAATTACCCAGCCAGTTAGTAAGAATCTGGAATAAAACCCAGAGGCCCTGTTTCATACTTGTTCTTATGTTACACCACCTTCTATATCTCCCAGCCATGCCAACTTTAAGTCAGTATGTAATAATTTATGTGTTGTCCTACTTTGTTCTTCATATCCTTTTCTGAAGGTCAACCTCAGAAGAGGTCTGCCTCTTCCACCCAATCTATAGTCAACCTAGAGATTTAGCAAAGATGACCCAACTCCCTAAATTTTCCATCTACTTTTTTTAATCCTTCCACAAGGATCAGTGCAGTCAGTTCATTCCGGAAATCTGTAACATAAGCAATTTTAACCTGTTTTTAAAAATACCATTAGGTTAGCCACCAATGAGCTCAGCAATGTGTAATTACTTTGAAAACAGAGATCCTACAAGGAACCTCAACATCGAGAAAAGTATTTCAGGTTATCCCATTCTTCATCTGACCTGCAGATATCCAACATAACTCATTAGAATTTTAATTATCATTAATAATTGTAATCTTCCAAATTCTCTACACTTTTATTAGTGGCCTGTATTTTCAGGTATGGTTAAAGAACACTACTCATATCACAACCTGCTATTATCTATCTGTTTCTTAGCACTTGGAAATGGGTATTAAAAAGCCAAATTCATTTAAGGTTGTCTGCATTTACAATTATGTTACAGTTTACAAGTAAATAAAACATATATTCTCTGCTATACAAACAAAACTTTTAAGAAAAAAGCTGCAATAATGATAGATCGCCCCAGCACTCAGAAGAGACTGCATGGGTAGTTATGCCTCGGGCCAGACGTTTAGGACACACTAAACAAGTGCTTTCTTACCCATGATTATTTACATTACACTGAAACAGAAAGTTCCTTTAACTTCATTTCACAAAGGATTCACTCACATACCGCACTAAGGAACCACAAATCTCCACTAACACATACTGACTACCCTAGATCTCAGCCAGAATGATATTCAACGCAATGGGAAGGTCCACCTCACTTTTTTCCTGGCAGTCCCCCAAAGTTGCTGAGCTGATGCTCAGCAAATACAGCTGGAGCGCTGTGATATCAACCATGGAGCCAGATCACCGCAGGAGCAGGACGGAGGAATAGGAGGAAAGAAACAGAAAGGGTACCTGATATGTACTCTGAATCCTTTTAAAATCATTTTATACAATTTCCCAAATCCTCACTTCAAGTACTACACAACAGATTACCAGACAGAGCTCTGCTGAAACAAAAGTTATTTATATTTCTGCACTTGTGAGTCCAAAGCATACTTTGCTGCAAAAAAAAAGAAAATTAAATAATTTTTCACTTTGAGGATTTTAGTTATCAAAACACTGTAAAAACTAACGATCTCTGGTTCGGCCAGTTGAATTGGACAGCTCACAGACTGATCAACTTGCTCTGTGCTAAATCAAGGGCACCACCTGATTCTGCACTGCCTCGCTTGGAAAGGCACCAGAGCACCCAGAGTTTATGGGACAAGGAGAGAGAATGACATCCCCAACTAGTTAGCCACAACTTGATTTTGAACAACTCTACAGAAACCAAAACATCACAGAGAAATGTAACTGGTTTTAGCCAATAAGAACAAAGCACCAGAGCAAAATAAGCAGCAGTAGTCTTGGGTCATTCCTATTAGTCCTTACTTCACTGACACAGCTCTTTAGTACACACACACACACACTTGGGCCACCAAGAGCAACTGCAGAAAGATGGGATGGCACTGTTTTCCTCTCTGCATCTATTTCAGGAAAGGCTTTTTGAATTGCAGCATCACGGGAAAAAGCAACTCTTTTTTCCCTCTTCACAAATACTAAGTTGTATTGGACTAAAAAGAAGAGTTTAAACATATTTGTGTTTGATTTTACAAGTAATACAAACTGATCGTAGGCTAGCAATGTGACATTACAATCTCCATACATATACAGAATGCTGTATTCTTTGAATTAAGAGGAGGGTGCTTATAAGCATACTTTGCTGTCACAGGCAAGATGTCTACAGCTGCAGTAACTACGAGATCAAGTGTCATTTAAAGAAACTCTGTCCCTCTGTGACACTTTCTGATGCTCTCAATATATCCCACCACACCTGTGAGCTAAACTGCCACTCCTCTTGAACCTATCTCCACAAATTTACTTACTCGCCTCCCTTTTTTTGTTTAACAGGAAAGTGGAAAAGAAAGCAAGGAGCTTCCCTAGAAGAGACGGAGCTTTCATCAAAGCCAGCACCACAGCAGCTCTCCCAACATGAGCAGCAGCTTTCCTGCTTCTCGTGCTAGGCCTGAGTGACCCAGAGCGCTCAGCCCGCCCGGCTGGACCCTCCCGGGCAGGCTGAGCCTCCATGCGCGGCTCGGGCAGCTCGGCGCTGCCAGCGGGGGCGGTCTGAGCCCCCGCACCCCGCTCCCTCCCGGCTCCTCCCGAGCGCTGCGCCGCGGGGCTGCCAGCAACGCTGGGCAATCCCTCTGCAACCCACCCACGAGATCGGGGGCGGAAGAACGCGGTAAAAAGAGAAGGAGCTGTTTGTTTTTAAGCTACTCTGGCATGCCCTGCAACGCACAGCAAGGGAATTGAGAGTTAATTGCAAAGCGCGTCTGGGGGCATTACAACGTTGCGAGGCTGCAAGTTCGCAGGAGGCGACCGGGGCTCGGCTCGGGAGGGCCCGCCGTGTTCCACCCACCCTCCGTCCCTCCCTCCCACCCGTGTCTCTCGCAGGGGCTTCCACGTCGCGGCGGGGCACGGCAGCCGCGGGCGCTATTCCACACCCAGCGGCGGCTTTACAGCCCGAATGCGGGGCAGGCCGGGCGCGGGGAGCCGCGGGGACGAGGGGCTGGGCAGCGGCCGCCGACTCACCCGCGCCGTGACCTTGTAGACGGTGTGGCCGCGGGGGTGGCGGCGCGGCTCCGTCACGGTGTAGAAGCGGGCCAGGTCGGCGCCGCGCTCCCGCGGGCTCAGCATCCTGCTGCTGCCCCCGCCGCGCCGCCCGGCACAGGCGGAAGCGGCCCCCGGGAACGCCCCGCCCCGCCCGGGCGGTACCGGGGGCCCGGCCCGAGGAGCCCCGCCCGGCCGCCACGGGATGCTCGGGTGCGGGGATCTTCCCCGAGGCTGACAGTCCGCAGGGATGAGGTCGCGGTGTCACGGCCCAGACGTGGCAGGCACAGCCCGGCGGCGGCGCAGCCCCGTTCCAGGTGTTCTGCAAGGGCACGGCCGTGGGGAATTTACATTTGGCGGGGACCGACCGCCGAGCCCCTCGCTCACACAGGCGCCCGTGGCCTGTACAAATCCGTAATGAGCCCCTGGTACGCCGCTCCCAGCGTCTGCCGTGGGCTATTTTAAGCTATGCTGCCCTAAATCCATAGGCCTGTAACGCAGAAATGACTCACGGATTTTAAAGAGGAATGCTGCCAGAAAGGCAAGTTTGATGGTTATCGAGTCACCATGTTTTGTGTGTTGCGTCTTCTCCGGGTTCTTTAAGCTGCATCTGGCCTCGTCCCTGAGGATGGGCTCTCGTGCCTGCACATGTCTGCGGAACACTTTGCTGTTAGGAAACCGTCCAGGGTTTTGAGGGGATTGCTTCAGTTCTAAGGAGCATAACTTTGTGCCACAGGACCTTGTCCTTTTGTAGGATTACCTTCGATTTCTCGTCTGTAGTGGGGTCTGTACCAATGTAGATTTCGCACTTCAGATTATATAAACTGTTTGTTTTGTTTGGTTTTTTTTAATCACTGTGCTTTCATTCATTTAATTGCAGATATTAAAAAAACAGCTTTTCCTTACTAGGTTGTTAATATCTCTGCTGTCATGCAGGTTTTTGACATAAAGTATTTAACAATACGTAATCTCATGTCTTTGTGAAAGATGAGATTCTCTTGTACTGAAGTTCATAGTAAGCAAATGCCTCTCCTTTGAGGAACATTTTCCTAGGGAAGAGGGAAGAAAGAGGACGCTGATTGTTAGCAGCTCACTTGTCATTCTCGCTTATCTTCTGAGAGGGGAAGAACACATCTTGTGCTGGTACATAGAACTTCATGGAAGTTCTACAAGTTATCGAAAGTTTGCAAATTCAAGTACGTGGGGGAGAGAGTCAGTGCGTAACTAAAGAGAAACACATCAGGCTTAGGAAATGCATGGAGCTGAAAACAGCAAGAGGCAGGGACAGCGCTCATTTGAAGTTTGCCCAGCCCCTGCACATTTCTAGGCATCTGCTGCTAACCACGTTTAGAAAGCAGGAAACTGAGCTCAGTGGACCATTGATCTGAGCCACCGTGGCTGTTCTTATGTGCAGCGTAATCAATCAAAGCATCCCTCAGTGAGTCAGTAGCTTCCATTCACTAGGGAGTTTCAAGAGCTCAAATGACTCATAAAATAATTTGGCTTCTACTTACGAACCAGAATTTGGAGATACCTAATTCTGCAGAATATCTTTTCACATGGTATAGCCAACACAAAATAGTAATTAGATGGGAATAAAAAATCCACAATTAAGTGTTACTGGCTTATTAAGGCTTCTCTGGATCAAGGCAGGAAAATTCTGAGATGAGAAACAATTTGCATCATATTAATAGGTTAGTCTTTTTCTTCTGTTTTGTCTATTACACAACTTACATGCTTTTCAGCACAACTTCATGTTCATTAAACCCCAAAGCTCCTGTGTTTTCTTTTTTTCCAGCATCACTACTGAGATTGTGACTATGTAAAAACCTTTGAAGTGACAGATCAATTCGGGTGTCCCTGTGCAGGTCAAAATACAGAAAATAACTGCATGTTATGTATAGATTCTGCTCCTAGAAATAACAGCAGTTGTTGTTGCTATAGCTATGGTTTACTGTCTTTTGTGCTAGAAATATATCTAAAAGATAAGAATAAAAAAATTCAGAAAAGAACAAACCACCGAAACAAGATGGGTCTTGAAAATGCCGTTGGGAGATCCTTTACTACATGTGTTATAGGGCTAGTAGTTTCACTCTCATATGGTGAAGAAACTAACAGAAAATTGATGAGTATTTTTACCTTTAACCAGTAACTTGTGTCCAAAAAATGGAAAACCCAAAGTGGATCTGACACGTTGCCTAACTAGCATTCTCATCACTGCATTATTTCAATTCCAGTCTTCCCTTCCAATCCTGGGAAAACTTCAAATGTTATTTAAAGTCACTTTTATGACAGATATAAAAGGCATGCAGAGAAACAGTATTTTACTTGATTACAGTTCCTGCACAGCATCTGCACTATTCAGCACTATAATTTTTCATATGCATTGTGCTATGTTTCCTTACAGTAAACAGGGCCAGCATTTCCTCTGTCCTCAGAAGACCTCAAGAAAGCGTACTAAGTGCTTATTCAAGTATCATCAGCAGAGGCAGAGGATTGTTTCTGCAGCTGGTAAGCAGCGGTGGGTCTGTCAGCGGGGTCTGCAGGGCGGGCAGGTCTCCCACCCAGCTCTCAGGCCAGCTTTCCTCAGCAGAGCACCTTCAGCTGCATTTTAAAACCTGACAATGTTGAAATACTTGCTTGGGTGAGTGGGGCTTGTTTCTTGGATGTTTTTTTTTTTGCCTGCAAACACTAAGCATGGTGCTGCTGCCCTTGAAATATACTACGGCACCTTGAAATACACGGCAGCTCTTTCTCAGCCCCTTTGAGCCTGCAGGAACACACGGTGATCCCAGTGAGAAGACCACGTATGGAAACTATCACAGAATATGCTGAGTTGGAAGGGCCTCACAAGGATCATCAGAGTCCAACCCCTGGCCCGGCACAGGACATCCACGAGGGTCACACCATGTGCCTGAGAGCGTTGTCCAAATGCCTCTTGAATTCTGCCAGGCTTGGTGCTGTGACCACTCTCCCGGGGAGCCTTTTCCGGTGCCCGACCACCCTCTGGGTGAAGAAACTACTGCACGAACACAGTGTTTCCTCCATTTAAACGCTTCAAAAGCCGGCAATCACGCTGCCGACGTGCCGGTTTTGCTGCTCTCCGGAGCGAGCGCTGCGCGGGCGCGGCCCCGGCGGGGAGCGCGGGCTCGGGGGCGTCACCCGCCCGGGGCCGAGATGGCGGCCGGGCCTCGGCGTCGGCTGCCCGGACTGAACATGGCCGCGGGCCCGGCCCTTGGACTACAAGTCCCAGGAGCGAGCGGGAGGGCGCGGCGCGGCGGTCGCCCGTGCAGGGTATGAGGCGGCGGCGGTGCGGCCGGAGCGTGGCGGCCGGAGCTGGCGCTGCCCTGGGCTGACCCCCTCGGGGGGCGCCGGGCCTGCGCGGGGCCGGCAGCGGGGCCCGGGCCCGCCGGGAGGTAACCGGGGCTGGGGGCGCTGGTGTTAAATGCCCGCCATTAGGCCGAGCAGGGCCGCGGTAAACAGAGCACAGGAGGGCGTGGGGCGTTCTGCTGCCGGGGCTGGGGGCCGGGGGTTTAGGAGGGAGCAGTTTCTCAGTGCTTTTCTGCAAAGCAAGTGTTTCACGGGGGTTTTGTTAAGGAGCGATGCCTCTTTTTGCTCCATAGTAATGCTGTGGTGTCCGGGGGAGCGTTTTGTTTTTGTGTCTGCCGGACTGCATCTGGTGCGCTGTGGCGGAAAAGGGTTATTTCAGGACAAGCGGGTTTTGCTGAAAATTGTATCAGCGATTAGAGGGTGTCCAAAGGACGGCAATGAAGATGGTGAAGGGCTTTGAGGGGAATCTGTGTGAGGAGCAGCCGAGGTCATTTTCAGCCTGGAGGAGACTAAGGGAGACCTCATGGTAGTCTACAACTTCCTTGTGAAGGGAACACGAGGGGGCAGGCACTGATCTCTTCCCTGTGGTGCCCAGTGACAGGACCCGAGGGAATGCCCTGAAGTTGTGTCAGGGCGGGTTTAGGCTGGATGTTAGAAAAAGGTTCTTCACCCAGAGGGTGGATGGGCACTGGAACAGGCTCCCCAGGGCAGTGGTCACAGCACTGGCAGTTCGGGGAGCCTTTGGACCGTGCTCTCAGGCACACGGTGTGACTCTTGGGGTGTCCTGTGCTGGGCCAGGGGTTGGACTCGATGATCCTTGTGGGTCCCTTCCAGTTCAGCGTGTTCTGTGATTCAATGATTCTGTATTTCGGCTTATTTGCTCAGCTCAATGAGAGCTGGGAGGTTCTCACTTCAGTGCGACTTCAGGCATACCAAGCTTTGTTATCTTTTGCTTATAAGCTCAAAATGCACCTTATTTAAACAATGAGGAAGCTGAGATATTACTGTCACTCAGCCTTCCTTCCCGTGATTTTGTTGAGAGACAGATTTCTTTCTTCTTCTAAAGGAAAAAAAAGAAAAAACCCATCTTTTTTTCATGGCTTTAGTTGCTGAGCTGTGGTTTGCTCTCTTGGAAAAGAAATAAGACTAGAGATTTAGTCTTAAGCTGGTACTAGTGATGCCTTGAGACTTAGTAGCTTTATTTCCCTGTCGTGTTGGCATTGGGATTTGAGCCAAATCAATGGCTTTCCGAAGTTCTGACTGCTTGCAGGAAAGTGGTCTTCTCATTCCTGACAAATAGCCTTATGATAAAGTTAATGCAGCGTGCAGAAATGACCTTTTGTAAAGGTCCTTCCTCTGAGCGCTTGAAAGATCTGACACTTGAATTCAACAAGGCGGAAAATAAATTGTAAATAGTTACTGAGATGGATAGGGTTTGGACACTAAATGGCACTTGTAAATCCGGAGGGGAAAGGATGCAAGATCACTTTTGTAAAGTCCCATTTTGCATAGCATTTAGACAAATGTTTAAATACCTTGTATATAAGTGTTTGAATATCCTGTATGCATTAATTTGTAGAGAAAGAGTATCTTGAGTAAGTCCTGAGCAGGATGGCTTTGCCTCCACAGCTTTCTACAGGCTGATGTAGTTGTGTGCCAGTAATGAAACTTGTGCTTTTTTGGTAGACACTCCATGCTGCCCCGCCATGTGCAGAGGCTGGGCAGAGACTGGATCACCCACTGGAATGGCTCCCAGATACTTGCCTTCAACAGCCCAGTTTCCAGCTGTATGAGATGGGCCGGACACTATCCTCCCTGGGGCTCCTTTCCACTCCCTGTCTCAGCTGATTTTTCAGCAAACTGGAGATTCCTTCCATTTTTTGGACCTTGGAGACAGTTTCAGAATTCTAGCTGGCATCTTGATAACTACACACAAAGTTGTTACTTGCACCTACCCAACCCCAGTATGAAAACTGAGGGAGAAGAACCATTGACAAAGAAGAGAAGACTCAGTAATCAGGATGATATTTCAACTCCTGAACAAGAAACAAACTTATCCAATCAGAAGGAAGTATCTTGTCTTTCTGTAGCACAGAATGAAGAAAAACATGGCTGCAAGAAAGGTAGAAGATGCTCTTTGCTCATTTTCTGTGTTTATTTGTAGTGCTAAATACACCAAATGAGTTAGAGTTAGCAGTAGTGCCTGCTCCTTTTGAGTTACTGGTTTTTTTGGCACCCCTCTCAGAAAAAGTTTTAAAAATGGTCCAGTTTTGTAATGCTGTTTAGTCTGCAAACTTGTATTTTGTGCTGTCAAACAGTCTACCAGAACTAGATTATGTTATGCACTTGGCAATAGAACACAGTCAGTTGTGTGAGGGATTGCCCAACTTGGGAAGTTCTGAGTTTGGTTCAGACAACAATCTCTCATGTCTCTGTCACCACCTCAGGTCTGTTAACTTGGAAGCCCTAAAAAGCAAAAAGATTTGGCTGATTTGCTATAGGGCTGAGCTGAGCTGACAGTTGTATAGCTTCATTCCCTGTGCTCAGCCTGAGCTCATAAACCCTACTGGACCTGAACTGGTTTCTTTCCAGACCAGTTGAGTTATCTGTGACCTAGAAAACTGAGAATTAATGGACTGACTTTTAATGGTGCTTGCTTCCAGTCTGATTGTGTGATTTTGTTCTTGGAGCTGTATTCTGCCACTGGCATGTTAGCAAGTTTTGTCAGATCACCTCTGCCAGAGCAAGCAGCGCGTGTGCTTGTCCAGATAAATACAGGAAGAAGTGCAGGGCTCACTAACAAACTTCCATGAAACTTCAAAGTGTCTGTGTTAGCTTATTACAGATACAATCTAGTGCATAACATCCAAATATTTTACTGAGTCTTGGGTATATTTACAGTTTTGTCTAGTGTGAGACAAATAGAGGGACACAGTCAAAATTGTTGCCCTCTCTCATAAATCACTTCCTTAGCAAAATAAACTGGAAATTCTATTACGACTAAAAAGGGCAACAGCGTCCTAAAGGTGATGCTATCAGCATCCTAAAAGGATTTTTGGACACAAATACCCATAAGGCTTAGAAACATCATCTTCAGGAGCCAAAGGAAGGGACTTTGCTTCGTGCCTTAATTACTGAGTCCTCTCTTAACCCTGCTTGGCATACCTTTATGTGAGAGCATGGTTGGCATTGTGGTCCTTCCCAGTCACCCTTTGTAAGGTGATGCTAATTAAAGATACCTGCTGAGGAACAATGTAGCTTCTGTCCCACCACAGAAACAGAACTTAAAGCCTTGCTGTATTCATTGCAAACACTGTAAAGTCCTGAATAATCTAAGCACAGCCGTGAAAATTGCTACCCAAACAGGACAGACGGTGACAGGTGTTAGCTGCAGTCTGCCACTGGTTATTAGCACAGGTAACTGGACCTCAGCTTGCTCTCAGATGAGGTCAGATAGAAAGGGTCAAAAGCATCTCTGTGAGTTTTTAAGTAGAGAAATACATTTCTTAAAAAGTAATTGGATGCTTTAATGATGGGCAGATATGTTATTATGAATTTTGCTACTAATAGTAAATATGAAATTAAAAATGGCAGAAAGGTGAAGGAAGCCTTTTCAGAAGTTCTTGGTGATTCTGAGACTCAATAATTTCTTGATTTCTCAACTCACTGAGGAAAATTGGATTCATTATTTGTTTTGGGACTCCTGTAGTAGACCCTGTTGCAGCTTATGGCTGAGTTTTACAGACTGTACACGGGCTAGAGGTGACTGATGGATTCCTAACCCTTTGTCAGTCATGGATGGAGAGATCAGCAAGATGCCCATGTGCTGCCCTAAGAAGTGTATCCTGGACTGGCATGTACCATCTCTGCTAAGGAAACAGTGGCACAAGGCAGTGTAAGACTGTCAACAGGCTGGATTTGGCTCACCCAGTTTGGCAGCCCTTCAACAGAAGCAGGGGATGTAGTCTGATTGCAACAATCTCCTTAGCACATGCCAGTTCCTCAGTTTCAAAGCAGTTGAAATCCAGGGCATATAATGGTATTTGTGCTGTTTGTTTTGAGGTTGGGGTTTTTTTGTTTGTTTGATTTTTTTTTAACTGATGCTTATATAAAATCCATCTCAAACAGAGGGTCTGAATCACTGCTAATTGAATAAGCTTTTAGAATTATTTAAGAGATTTGAAAGACAAATAGGTGTCAGTAGAATGATTTCCTAGAGCAGTAAGAAGTCATATAGTCTATAACTTAACATTTTTCTGCTTCATGTGCTTTTAACAGGAACCATCAAAAGACACTGGGAATATTTCTGTCAGCAGAGTAAAACAATGAAAATCGCTAAAAATAAAGGATCTGACCAAAGCAGTACAGGAAGTGAGGCAACATTTGATTTTACTGTCATGTCCTACAATATTCTCTCACAGAATCTGTTGGAAGGCAACTCTCACCTGTACAAACACTGCAGGCAGCGATTGTTATTCTGGACATACAGATTTCCCAACATCCTACAAGAAATCAAAGAGCTGGATGCAGATGTGAGTAGAAAATGAGCATGTAGATACTTCTTAAGAACTGATAAACTGAAGTTGCAAATTCTGTTACTCTGTACTGGGGTCTGAAAAAACACGGCTGTGGTTTTGGTTGCTTGTAGAGTTTATTGTTTGTTTTTGAGAACACATAAATTATTTTAAGTCTTAATCAGGAAGTCAAGTCAGTCAAATGTTGCTTCAGTCGTTGTTCAGACCAACAAAAGTTCAGTGATAGAATCCATCCTGTGTTAGAAAACAGTACTGAAAAAAAGTAGTTTTATTAGGGAAGCCACAGAAAACCAGCCTTGTACTATTTGACAAATGCAGTTACCTTAATACGTAGCCAGGAATCTGGAAATTAAAGTGCCCTTCAAGCTCTTCCTTTCTTCCTAATAAATTTATACATCCTGTATGCATATATCTTTACAATGAGATACCTCAGATAGCTTTCTGAGAGGAGCAGCTGCTGTCACACTCTGGTAGATGCAGGTGCCCTTTCCCCAGAGAAATTTCTCGTTAAAGGACATAGATTTTTAATTGTTTCATTGATTGGAACTGTAACCTTTAGTGAAGCAAAGATTTCAGAATGTTGCCTGAGATTTGACTCTCTCTTGAGACCTTGAATGAGCCAATGTCAGCTGGGCAAGTGGAATGTGTTGCTGCAGTTCAGCAAGCAGGGGTAACTTGTTCCCCTTGGGGAACTCAGTCTTTTTTCTCAGTGGTGGTTGTAAATCTGTTACTGCAGCATGCTGAGGGAAGGCTCAGAGATGCTCACAGCTAGAGTTGGACCCAGTGATCCTTGTGGGTCCATTTCAATTCAAAATATTCTGTGACTCTGTGAACTCTCTAAAATGAATATTTTGAGTTTGATCTTTGGTTCAGGTTCTTACAATATGGAAGCCTGTTTTGCACCCTGTAGTATGCCATTTGCCTCTTCATCCCTTCTCCCTGAGCCTTCCCCTGAACTGCTGAGAATATAGTAGCAAGGTACCATTTTGATTGAATTTAATCTCGCCTCTGAAAATGTCTGTCTGAAAAAGGGTGGGAGGAATTCGGGCCTCCTTCATAATCTTAGGGAGCATTTTCTGTAAAAGAGTGAATTCTTTTGTGGGATTATGGAGTCAAAAAGTTTCTGAGTTTGTTTTTTTAATACCTGTACAGACTGGCCAACAGAGATATGCTGTGGTAACATTTTTGTGTACTTACTAATATATTTTAATTGTAAACCTTCGCCTTAGGTGCTCTGCTTACAAGAAGTCCAAGAAGACCACTACAGAACAGAGATCAAGTCAAATTTGGAATCCCTGGGTATGATGAAACTCTTAGGACCAATACATTGTCTTCTCCCCTGCAAGGAGTTCCCCTTTGGGAACTCAGTTTCCTCAAAAAAAGCTCTCATAGATGTAGAATCAAGTCTTTTGACATCACACGCAACAATGTTGTGTATCCTCTTTTATAAATTCATCAAGTGCTCCCTCCAAACTGCCTTAATCTTTTTTACCCGTGTTTCTGTTGGGTAGCTCTTCAAGGGCATGTTTTTTCTGCCTTGAAACCTTCCAAATATCAGCACTAAATGTTATCCATGGTCAGTATATATTCATTAGATTTTTATACAAGTGCTGTCAGTCAGTCTGAATAGACTGTCTTGTCACTCTCCCTCATGTGAGTCTATGGAAGGAACGGGTTGCTAAGGGTTGATTCCATGGTGGTTTAAACTGATCTAAATCTTTTGTGCCCTGCACCACCTTCGAGTCCCAGGGCCCTGCTTCCATCCTGGCACTGGTTCTAGTCTGATGCCAGGAGGACATGGTAAAGGAGCCGCAATGGACTGATACTTTTTTTCTTTTTTGGTTAGTTGAGGTAGTCTAGCTCCCAGAATTTAGTGTTTGCTAAGAAGAGAGTAGTGGCAGTACTGACTGAAATCCACTTGAAACGTGAAACAACTCACTGTGAGACCAGGCTTGTGGGGGCAACTGAGCTTGTAGCTACTGTACAGGAGGATCTGGAGCTTGCTTTAGCTCTTCTTTCCCCATCCCTACCTCCCACGTGTGTGTCCTGCCCCTTATCCTGGGCTAGTTCTGGCACTCACTAGTGAAATCCACCAGTCCACCACAATATTATCCAGACTAATCTTATTTTTCTGGGTTTTCTGTTGGCTTACTGAGTTAGCAGTAAGTGCCACAACAAGTAGCAGGAGCAACATGGCCTGAATCTGGGAGAGGGGAATGGGAATCCCCTGTTCCAGCACTGGTGTGAGCTCACTACTTCGCTAAGGCTGTACTTCATGAATTCATACAGTCTGGGCAGGGCAGAGAACATTTAAAAATGGAAAAAACTAGATACTGTTTCAAGATTTTTTTGTCCCTTACATAGATAAGGTCTTGTTTAAATCTTGTTTAAATCACCTCTACATAAAATGAAGAAATTGGCAAATCACTGTTTCTAGATGGACTTGTTTGAACTCCACTGCTGTCATTTGATAAGTGTCTCTGTTTCCTTGGTGAAAGCTTGCCACTTGCTGCTCACTGGATAAATGCATAATTATGTAAATATGTTTGAGAGCTTTGTTCCATGAATCATTTTAGACATTGACTAATGACTTAGTGTGATTAAGGCTTTTGATTGGTAATGCTTCACTGGTATTACTCCTAAACCATTCTTCTAGCATCCAGAAAAAACTTCAATGCACAAGGCCACTTTTATGTGGCTTGTGGGGGTTTCTGTGTTGTTTCGTTTCAGATTTTTTTCCAGATGAGGAGACAAGAACATGAGTTGTATCTTAGAGTATGTAGATGTTTACACATTGCAAAAGGTATTGGACCAGGCTTCCTGTCCTGCCTCACTTCAGCTCAGATTAGGGCAGAAAGAAGAGTGCACACAAGTCTGTGTGAAACCCATACACACTTTGGTACTTCAGACTGGGGGTTGACTGTCATGTGAGAAAAGCAGCATGAGATTTTTATGATTTTTATTGTCTTAAAATCTCTATTTATACAATAGTATTTTATGTTCTTAATTGCCTTTCTTGCAGGGTATCACTGTGAGTATAAAATGAGGACAGGCAGAAAACCTGATGGCTGTGCCATTTGCTTCAAAACTTCCAAATTTAGCCTGATTTCCTCAAACCCTGTGGAATTTTTTCGCCGTGATATCCCTCTCTTGGACAGGGACAACGTTGGACTGGTGTTGCTGCTGCAGCCCAGATTTCACTGTAAAGCCAATGCTGCCATCTGTATTGCCAATACACACCTGCTGTACAACCCAAGGAGAGGGGACATTAAACTGACCCAGCTTGCAATGCTCCTGGCAGAGATTGCCAGTGTTGCCTCTCAGAAGGATGGCTCCTTCTGCCCAATTATCATCTGTGGGGACTTCAATTCTGTTCCTGGCTCTCCATTGTACAGATTTATAAAGGAAGGAAAGTTAAATTATGAAGGACTTGCTATAGGGAAGGTAGGTTGTGCTTCTCACTTCTCACAAAAAAAAAGAAAAAAGGTTAATGCTGATTAAAGAGAAATATTTGAGTGGTGCCCCTCTTCGTACCCTCTCTGCAGCCTGCAAAGCAAAAGTTGCTGCAGTTAAAAAAGCTTGGCTATATTAGCTGTGCCTCAGGGAATATTGTATCCTCTCCCAGCATTCTGAAAGGAAAAGCTCACCAACAGTCATTCCTGAAATGTAGTGAATCCACAAGATGATTGTATCACTGTGTTTAAGTGTCCCAGTCTTTAAGTAGGATAAAATAACCACTTAATCAAAAACCTACTGTGTGCTCTGTGGGAAGATGACTCTTACTGTAGATAAATTTGGTGGCTACAGTAATTGGAAAAGCAAAGCTGCAATTAGATGCTAAACCTCAACTGTTTCATGTTAAAAGATGTCTTGTTGTGAGCTCTTGTATGCAGCTGTTGGATGTGTCACATGCTATGTAATAGGAGTGACTGAACTACATAAAATGAGAAAACACAAGAGCAAACACCCTGCTGGGTATTCTTTGCTACTGGGGACTTGATTCAAGCCCCCATTTGACTTGACTTGCTCCCAGAAGGATCAGCATCCTGAAGCTGTGCTAGGTAGCTCTATGCTGAGCCAGTGCTGTCACATTGCTAAAAGTGTCCTTGGAAGTGTCTCAGTGTCACAAGAACCATCTGGAAAAATTGGGTACCTGCAAAGAACTTGCTAAGGATAAGTGGATGTACATAAAGGATGTTATTTTTACAGGGATTTGAGTTATTCTAAGGGCCTGGGCCTTTTTCTTTAAACTTTACAAAAAATGTTCGCTTATTTCAGGTTTGTTTGGTGGGTTTTTTTGTTGTTTTTTTTTTTTTAATCAGATTTCTGTCTGAAAAAAGCTTGTGTTGTCTTTCTCAGGTCTCTGGACAAGAACAGTTTCCAAGGGGACAAAGAATCTTATCTATTCCAATTTGGCCAAAAACTTTAGGTATTTCACAAAACTGTGTATATGAAATAAAACAGCAACAAAAGGAAGAAAATGCAGGTCAGTTTTTGGATTAATTCATTTTTGTGAGCCTTTGAAAGTATCATTCAGCTAGTACTGAAAACCATATGTTCTGTTTTAGTGGGGAAAAACAGTGAGTCTTGAGCTTACAAAACTTCCTTATTGGGCTCCTTAGAGTGTAAAGTGATTTATTCACATGAACTTTGCAAATTTGAATCTTTTTAAGATAATAGTTAGAAATTTCCCTTCAAGAGCTGGTGTGTAATGTTCAAACTCCTGTGTTTGCATCCTGAAAGCCAGCTGTGCTGTGACTGGGAAGGGGGAGGTGAAGGAAGGCAGCACATGAACATAGTGTGAACCTGCTTTCTGCCTCAGTGTTTATGAATTATAGTGCTGGCACTTCATGGAACAGTTGGGAAAAGCAAGTGATTCCTTGCTGAGTATGGCTACATCTTTCATCTGCTATTTTTTTCTTTGACAGAAAAAAAAAAAAATTTAAGAGAATGGGACATAATATAAATGAGTCTTTAGAGGGGATGTTACTAATGGAACAGAAGAATTTAATCCAGCTTGGTGAACTGTGTCTTGCCTGCTGCAAAAAATAAGTGTACTTGGAGATACTTTTTTTTTCCTGTAGCTCTTCAGTAGTGGTCTCATATCCTATTCTAACTGTAAATTGAATTTATTTTTATTTTGCAGGAGAAAAATTGGAAGCAGCAGAACGAGACAGCACTCAGGAGATTGTAACAGCATCTAAAAAGTACGTATTGGGGAAAAATATGGAAGCCCTTGGCTGGTTACTTGGGGGTTGGTTTTGGTTTTAGACCAAACATATCTGATTCCAGCTGTGGATACCTGATGATCACCCAACCCAGTCTGCCCTTTTGGCAAAAACATCATTGTTCATTTAAACATGAAAAGACTGATCAGATAGCAAAAGACTAGAACTGGCAATCATGGAATGTGTGTTCTTTCAGGAGCTTGCAGATATTTTTTCAGAATGCAGGGCTGAGGTGTCAGTGCTGTTTAGAGGGTACTTTCTGTCTGCTTATTAAAAGAATGCTTTTGGCATTTTTTGTCACTTCTTGACATAAACAGAACATCATCCTCTGTAGGGACATTGCAGGAAACATGTGAACTTGTCCAGTTGCAGAAGCCATGTTTTTAAAAGAGGGAGAGGAAAAAAATAAACCAGTGTTGTCCAGCTGCTAAAGTATTGGTGGTTCTCTCTCTTTGTGTTGTTTTTGATACACTGGTTTATGCATGTAGTAAAATCTTATAATACGGTGTGAAACTGGGATGAAGGAGGGACAGGAATTGGAAAGGTCGTAAAATCTTCCTTGTCATGAGTTCTGTGGGAGAATTTAAGTTCTTTGAGTCTGAGAAATGGGGAGTATTATAGATTTGGTAATATAATTTTCACTGAGAAGGAGGAAGCCATGGCTAGAATGCTGAGGAATAAAATGTAACTGCTTTTTGAAAGCAAGAATATATTTGCATTTACCAAACTGGTAAAGGCATATAAAGTAAGGCATAGAAGGAAATTGCCCTAAGTGTATGTATGGGATGTCAGGCTCAGAAATGAGCCCTTGGTATCACTGCAGATAGTCATGTTAGAACTCCTGGTGATTCTTGGTGATGGAAAAGGTGTTACGGCATTTCTGAGAGAAGTAGTAGATAACAAACAGGAAGCCTTATGCTACAGTTTAAATCCATAGCATGCTGAATGCTTCTTGCAGGGTTTTTTCCCCTCATCTTAAAAGGGATGTCATGTAACAAAAGCAGAAATTACTTGTCTGTGTTGTACCAATTGGCATGTTTGTCTCCATTCTGAATCAGGCAAGGTAACATGCTGATTTTTTTCAATTGCTTGGGCTTCAACTAGAACTCATTGCAGCCCAGGTTTAAAATGCAAGATAAGGCAGGTACAGCTGAGGGATGGATGATTTGCAGAGATGATGGAAGAAAATGTCAGAGAGACAGGAGTTCTTTTGCTGAAAGGTGCAGTTTTGCAGTTTGCTTTCCAGACTCAAAAGACAGGTGAGACAAGATGGGCTGAACTGAAGAGGAACAGACAAATGATGGGGAGACAGAAAATGGGAGCCTGAGTGGAAGAAAGACATAAGAATCGCTTATCAAGCTTGGAAGCTTGATACCTCTAGCTTGAGGGAGGAAAAACCTCTAAAAATCTGGATTTCTCTTTATGCTGAAGGGCCTGGTTAGATGAGTTTGTGTTTTGTTGCTTTCATGTGAGCTGTTTTCATGGACATTTCTGCCTGCATGTCAGGGGGAGATTGCTGAGTGCCGACATGTGAATGCTTACAGAATGTATATGGAGTTGAAAGCTATCTATAATTAAAGTGTCAGCTAAGCCAGTTCTGATCAGCTCTTTTACTTGGAAATGCTGCCTGCATTTTGCCTTCAGAGTTTTAGGCCTCTCACACAAAAAGCTATGGGATGGCTTGCAGGAGAGAAGCGCTGGTTTGCATATCCAGATAATTAATTTTGTTTGTAACCAGGAACTATTTGGTATTTCTTCATTGCTTATTCCTTCTTGGCAATGCAAGAAAATAAATTTCTTTTCTTGGATGTCTCTTCAGGTTGTCTTCGAAATTGCGGCACCATTTAAAATTGTCTTCAGTCTATTCTCATTACTTCCCTGAAACTGGGATACCAGAAGTGACAACTTGTCATTCCCGAAGTGCTGTCACCGTGGATTACATTTTCTATTCTGCAGCAAATGATGATACTGCTGCCCAGCCAGGTAAAGAAAGCAACTTTTAATTTTCATAAATGCTAAACAAGATTATTTGTTTGCTGTTGTAAGAGAAGTGTAGTGATAATTTCATCCATGTGAAGTACCTCAGAGGTTCGTGGTAGTGCTTTGAATGTCAGCTGTTACCTGAGAAATGTGGCTGGCCTTGCCAGCTCACCGCAGCTGGACTTGTAGTGCCACACAGGGCAAACCTTTTCATCTGACTGAACATTTCTGTAGCTCCTGTCTCAGCATGGAGACAAGCTGGAGATACAGGAAAGCTGCCGGGGAAGTAGCACCTGACAAATACTGCTGTCAGCAACTGAGGGCAGACCTACAGCAAGGCAGTATTCCCAATCATCTGATCAATACAGTGGGGAACAGCCATTTATGATGTGTATTAAAACTGATAAACGAACCGGTTCCTGGCAATTTACTTCTCAGCTTGTCTTGCAGTAATTTCTGCCAAGTAACAGACTCCTGGCTATTGCTCTGAGCACGGTCACTGGCACAGGCCCAGCTGTCACTCCCGGTTTGCAGTTGCAGCTAAAAGTCGCCAGATGGTGCAAGAAAGTCGCGGTACCTCTGTGGGAGTTTGGTGATGGGTATCACAGTGTTTCTCCATGCTTTACTGCTCTGGGACTCGTTCCATGGGTGCTTCTGAGCAGTTTGCTTTCCATGCCCTCATGAGTTCTGTGTTTTATGCCATCAACAAGCATCAGTGCAGTGCTAGCATGTAAATGTCTCTGCAGAACTTGGAGCAGAGAAACCTGGATTCCATTCCTGCTCCCACCATAGAGTGCAACTGATTTTTAGAAATTCACATTGTTTTCAGTATGTGGAATGAAAACACCACCTTCATCTCTTGTAGCTTGAGACTAGATTGTTAAAATTCATTGAGTTAATTCACAAAAGTCTCATTTGTCATAACATGCACAGTAAATGCTTCCCTAATGTAAAATGGCAAATACAAAAGCTTTGACTGAAAAACCACGATATGGGAAGTATTTGAATGACTTCTGAATGCCATGTGATTTAATAGAGTGCTGTGTGATTGCAGAGTGCATCCCTGCACACAATTTAATCCTAATTCACCTGTTGATATATTCTTTGCACCACCATTGCTCCAGCAGAGATACAGCACTTTTTTCTTTTTGCACTTGTTTTTCAAATAGATTGTTCCTACATCAGAGCACAGAATGGAACCAAATTTGAATTTTCCAACTACTTTAAACTAGTATACTTTTTATTCATGAGCTCTTAGAAATTAAACCATGGTTTGGATTTCCAGTTTTCTAATGACCTGGGCCTCTGTATTTAAAGTTGCCAAAGTCTCTCCAAGGGAATTTTAAATGTGGTCTAGGCTCTCTGATTGTTTTTTTCCACTTAAAGGGTTTTATTTTAAAATATTCCTGCTTTATTCTGTCATGTTTAGCCAAATACTTGGTTTGGTATTCAGGATTTCCTGTAATCAGGGTTCAGGATCTACCTGAGTCCTGCAGGGCACAATTTTGCTGAATGTTCTGAGTGACACTAATCACTGCATGCAGACCAAGCTCTCTGTGGCAACAAACTGCTCCTTTGTAGATATGCAGGTGCTGTCCCAAATGATAAATTTGTCTCAAGACCTGGTGGACTTGTGCTCTAGAACTGCCAAGAGATCTTTGAAGTAAAAAAGCTTTTTCTTTAGAGCAGCAAACAGCTGCTGGGTTGTTAAAGGGCTGGAAAGCTGGCAGATGGCAAAGGTTGGAGCTGTTGAACTCTCTGAGGAGTTCAGTGGTTGCTGGATAGTCCTTTAAAGTATCTCTTGGGAAGCCAGTACCAGGTTCAGCCAGGAAGTTCTGAATTTGCTGAGAACATTCACACAAAAAGTGTTTCTGTCAAAAGTTACAGCTGCAGTTTGTGCTGGTCCTGAAAGCACTCTGCTTGCCCAGTATCATCTCTGCACTCTGAAAGCAAGAGGTAGGGTTTCTGAGTAATTGTCTAACTTGAATACATGGCTCAGGAAATCTAAATTTTACACATCACAGAAGGATCTCAGTGAAATTTCTCCTCCTGAGCTGAAAAAGCTGGTTGCTCTTTGATGATGGGCAAATGGTGCCTGACAAATTGAGTGGCCTTTAGTGGCAGGGTTACAGCAGTTGTGGAAAAGGGAACAACTGGTGCCATCTACCTGGACTTGTGCAAGGCATTTGACACAGTCCGGCCCAACAGCTGGAGAGATGGATTTGGTGGCTGCACAACTCCACGAATTGGCTGGAAACAAACAGTTGCCATCAATGGCTCAATATCCAGGTGGAGGCAAGTGGCATTCCTGAGGGATCAATATTGGCACCAGTGCTGCCCCATCCCTGGAAGCATGCAAGGTCAGACCGGATGGAGCTCTGAGCAACCTGGTCTAGTGGAAAGTGTCCCTTGCCCATGGCAAGGGAGTTGGAACTAGATGGTCCCCAATATCCCTTCCAACCCAAGCCATTCTATGGAACTGTGTGATAATTGGAAGGCCTGAGTCCTGTTCCACTCTTGCATTGTGGAAGTTTCATCTGGGGAAGGAGGTAGGGGGCGTTTCTTAGGTATTTACAGGAATAGGTAGCAAGAGATAATGGAGATCCCTTTCTTACGATGAGCAGTTAGAAAGGGAATAGAAAGCCAGAATATCTGCATCCTTATGAGCAAAAGTGTCTTTATGACCTGCCTGCTGTGCTTGAGAAAACAGAAATAAAATGTTATGTGAACCACTAACTCTAAAAAGATACTTAACTTCACAAGTGTCAGCTCTGTTCAGCAATGCTGTTGTCTAAAGTAATGGACTGGATTAGATGAGGCTTTTTCAGGGGAGTTACAATGAACAATAATTGCATGGCCGTTTTACTTCTATTTACTCCTCCACAAAATAGTGTCCTTCTGAATACTTTGAGCTGTACTGATGAAACTCTACTCTGAGAGTCTTAAAAGAATTTCTGAACTGTCTTATTGGTGATTTTGCATGGAACAGTAACAACTTTGGATTACTGCTGTTATTATTACCATACTGTTTTCCTCCTTCTACATCACACCTTCCTTGAACGTGTGATATTTAGCCCACATTGATGAACATTTCGTTTTGGTTTGTTTTTTCTAACAGGAGCAGAGGATTCTTTTTGTGGAGGTCTGAAACTTCTTGGCAGGCTGGCACTTCTAACAGAAAAAGATCTTTGGACTGTTAATGGTCTTCCCAATGAAAATAACTCTTCTGACCACCTGCCACTGCTAGCAGAGTTCAGGCTTATTGAACGGTAGTATCCAAAGGACTTTTGGTGTAGGTAAAGTTCCCTTTACCTTCTCTGTTCATGGGATGATTATTACTATTTTTTTAAAAGGTTAATTCAAGCACTGCTGGTCCGGTTTAAATAAGTTTGCCTGCATGCTGACTTGTTAGTGTTGTGTAAAGTAGACTTTCTAAAGGGACTTTCCTTTTTTTAAAAAAAAAAACTGTTTAATTTACCTTATGAAGTCTTTTAGGGAGAAAACGAGAAGATTTTACATTAGCTTCCTCTTTGATAAAGGAAAACATCTGTGCCAGACTCAAAATGGCATTATTTTTCATGGATATGTAGTAAATGATTTTTTTTATTGTAAATCACAGTAAAAAGGACTATTCTGAGAACTGTGTGTTTCTTCAAGCAAAGGGGAATGTGTTTGTGTGCCTGCAGCATTTTATAATACATTGAAAATAATGTTTTACTACAAATGTACTCTGTGGACACTTCCATCTTAACACTTCTGCAAAGGAATTTACTCAGCGTTCTCAGTGCAGAGGCTGCAAGATGGAACTTTCAAAGGAACAAAGGCATATAGGCCAATATTTATGCTTTAAGAATTTGCTGCTCAAAATTCTAAGAGCTTAAATAGAGGTAGCATTCACGGAAATATTTTTTAAAGTATCTGAAATAAAGCTAAGCTTAATGAGCACATCACAGGAAACTTAACTGATCTATTATAGGAGAAAAAAAATACTAGCTGTTGACATCTTGAGGTTTTATACATACTGAACAACTCGTGATGGGGGGGGGGGGGTTCCATTTCGTTATTAAAAATGCCAGATCCTGAGGTATTCAATGATCAAGATTTTATATTTACTCTCACTATGCACTCGTGTGTAAAATACAGTTTACCAAGTAATGAAAAAACCACCAGACTGCCTGAATAGGAAACAGAGGGCCTGGAAACAAACCTTGTAACTTGGTCAAACTACACATGGATGTGAATGTAGAACCAACTTGGAAGTAACAGAATTGTCTTTCAGTGCAGTGCTGGGAAACCTGCACCCATTCAGACACATTTGTCTCCCAGAAGCACTTGTGGAATTTTCATCTGTGTTCCCTTTCCCTGACTGCAGACAACTGCAATTACTTTGTTCTTGGAGAATAATGCAGGAAGTACAGTTAGAGTAACCACAGAATCCATTGAATCAAAGAAGTTCCTCAGTGTTCCATTACAAAATATGGCCACTTGCCAAAACATTCAGCTTACATTGCTGAGAATTTGGAGGGGGCTACTTTTGTCACAGGTAGTTGTAACTAAAGATCTTTACCTGTTAACAGGCAGGTTGATGCTGAGGATGACAACCTGTTTGATCCTGGATGCTGTCTGGTTTCAAGCACCTGAGTAATCTCACAGATGCTGGCACAATTAGATAAAGGCAACAGATTTCTGGGTACATCCACGTTACAGCTAAAAATATTGTTCAGTTGTAGCAACCCTTGTTAAGAGCAAGGACAAATAAACAAGTAAGTCATTAAAAAAAGACTACCATGATACTTTTATTAACGTTTCATGCTGTCCATATACAAGTGATGAGAAAAAGCCCAAAAAGTCATGCATGTTTTTCTATACTATTTGACCACTTTGCTGTCACTTGAACCACATTTAAGACAAATGCCATCATAAGCAAGTTTCAAGAGAATATTTCGGCAGAACTTTAAACAAGAACCAAAAGCAATTTGTCAACACACCTCTACAGCATTAAAAAGCTTCAGTATCAGTTAAGAGAAAATAAATTGTGCTGGACAAGGGTAGAAACTATATACAACCATTACTTGAGCTGAAGTAAACCATGGTTTCATAGAAAAAAATTTGCAACATGTCAGATAACATTGTGCTATAGGATACAGCTGATCAAAAGTTTTTCCACATCATTTTATCTATGAGAAGTCATAAAAAAATTGTTTAGGTCACAAGACACTGGGCAGCACAAAGTTTGAAACCAAAACTCTGCAGCTGATATCAAATTACACAAAAAGTTTTACCAAAAGATTATTTCCCTCTCTTCAGCTTCATTCCTTAACCAAAAAAAAAATTCCTTACAGTTAACACAGGACTGGAAGAGTTTTAGAGAAAGAGGGATGGGAAAGGCCTTCCTGTTACTGATATGGTAAACTTGGATAAAGAAGTGTCACACTTTTTAAAAGTTTTCTTTCTAGAGCTTCTGAATTCTTAATTAGTAGAAAGCCTTTCACTGGCTGTAGAAGGTTGCTGGGTCTTGGCTTTTTCTTCCTGTCCTAGGCAGGTGAAATTCAGTTTTTTGAGCAATGAGGTCTGTGTACAAGCAGTTATTTCCTTCTGTATTCATTCATTTTCTGGCCGATAGAAGTGTCCTAGGAGCTTAAATCATTCCATTTGAATAAGCGTTACTGTCAGTCTGTAACAGCATCCATCTTCATCGAGATCCCAAAACAGTAAGTGCCCAGGAGGGGAGGTACACCAGGCCCATGGCAGCATCATCTATGAGCACAGCACAAAGGGTAGAGGCTGGACATGTACAATAATCCAGTTTATATTTAGGCACCTAATGAAACATTTCCAGGAATGCAGCACTCAAATGCTTCCAGAGAACTTCACTAAGTCAAATGGTGGACCCCAGCAAGTCTTACTGCGTCGCTTGAGAATGCTGCTGTCCATCAGAGGTCCTTAGCCAAGCCTTGCGACAAAACAACTGAGCAGGGAGGAAGCAGACAAGCTTGATTTTCATCTGTTTCAGCCATACTTCCTTATTCAAGGCTGACTAAGCAGTTGTTACTAAACACATGTAGGGAAACTCCCTGCACAGCACAGCAGGTTAACTTCAGCCTGCCATGCCTGATTTAATACAAGGTGTCAAGGCATCACCATCGGAAACCTCTCAGCCCTTCAAAGACAAGGTTCAGATTTGCACATGAATGTGGAGAGAAAAGCACACAGACTCAGGTTAGCAATTCCCACAGTTTTTCCATTATTCCAGGTACTACATATATGAGAAAAAAGCTGACTTGTCTCTACAAAACAACAATCTTTGTTTTGTGCTTCTGCGGTGTAGTTCAGAAAGACTAAAAGCTTGTGACAAATGTATAAAAAATTATGAAAGTTTAAAAATCCATTATTCATCAATTATCATCATTTAAAAAACCTCAAACCTCATATCTTGCCTAACAAGATGTCAGTGTTAAGAATACACTTGCATATTACTATTACTTAACATCTTTCGGCATCATGCAGAAAATAGTAATACAGGTGGCAGTAAAACATCCAGTGCTGTTTTAATACTCCCAGTAATGCTGGGAAACAGTACAAATTAGTTAGAAAACAATAATACTGACACTTTTGCATATCTATTAAGTCTAGTGAGGTAATATTGATACTTTAAAAACTTATGCCACTTCTGCACTGCTTGCTTTTATTGCTGAATTAAAGATTATTAGTGAATATGATTTTTTTAAATTGCACTGCACCCCAGCACATCTTAATACTAAGAATATGATTCATTAATTATTCCAATGCTACCACCTAGCACAAGGCCAAGTTCAATTAACACTTGTACAGGGAAATTATATTTGAAGAAACTCACACCACTGGAGTCACCTGCTACATGATGGGAGAGAAAAAAATCTCATATCCTGGCAAATCTAATTTTAGCTTCTCTTCACTGATGCCTTTTCTATAAATTGAAATAAATACTGCCACCAATAAGAATTACCCCCTATTTTCTAGGTCGAACTTTTATTGTGAGAGTACTTAAGTTAATCAACAGTCCCATTCCTTTTTCCTTCCAAGGGAGTGCAGGTAAAGTGCAGC
The DNA here is from genome assembly GCA_013400495.1 of Nicator chloris. Lineage (NCBI taxonomy): Eukaryota > Metazoa > Chordata > Aves > Passeriformes > Pycnonotidae > Nicator > Nicator chloris. The sequence continues at coordinate 32,055 of WAAE01015010.1, forward strand.
GGCAGCAGCGGGGAGCCCTCTGGAGTCCGTGGTATGGCTGTGTCAGATGCGGAGCTGGTAGCCCACCTCGTTGAGTGTAGCCAGGTCTCCTTTCTTGTCCAGCACCGCCGGCCTGCGCACAGGGGAGGGAAGAGGGCGCTGCTGACCAGCGATCCCACACGGCCGTGCAGGCGTGGAGAGCACAGCCGTCACACAGGGAAAAGCCTGCCTCAGAGGAGGGCTGCACAGAACTGATGTTGTCAGCTTAAACACAGTCCTGGTAAATCTGCTACAGGAACTACTGTGATGGAGCTATCTGTGTGTTCCCTCTGCAGCCACGCACCAGTGAAGGACAAGCTGTGCCATGCGGGGATCCAGGATGTGAGCCTGAAGCACCCCCTCCTCCTGACTTGAGAGAGGGCCTAAATGAGTAGCTAAGACTAGACACATCCTACCTGTCATCTACCCCGGAGCTTTTGGAATAAAGCTGAAACAGCTGCAAGCAAACAGGGCTTCTCACATGGCCACTGAGCGTTGGCTCTCCCAGCCTGCCCCCTCCTCCTGGCTGGGTCTGTGTGAAGGGCTGCAGCCCACCAAACAGAAAACAGGGTGGGCTCCCTTCAGTCTCTGGCATCCAACATTCTGATACCATTCACCTGAGTAATCACACACACGGATGCTGTTAGGCCATTGAAGTATTCCAACAGCCTGAACCAAAGAAAACCTTGAGCCATCAGTCTCTCTCTTTTTAGCAAGCAATGGAAAAGCTCCTGCAAAGTTGTCAAACCAAAACTATCCAGCTGATTTATAGTCTGTGGAAGTGTCTAATCTGAGAGCTTATTGCAGGCTCTTGGCTGTTTTCACACTAAGCCGTCTGTTTGCTTTTCTAAAGACAGACATTGTTTAAAGCACACATTTCTCTAGTAGTCTATAGCATGTCTGCTTCCCTGCAGAAACAAAGCTAAAGCCCCAGTAGTACAATGGGAGGCTGATCATGGCTCCAGTGCTTTCAGCCCCTCAGCCCTGGTTTCCAGCTCTGAGTGCTTACTCTTTGCTCACTCTGCAGCAGATGTGACCCCTGAGTTTGCACAGCCAGGCTGGCGCTTATCTCCCCGCTGCAGGCTGTCAGCCCATTCCCACTGGAGCAGTTCAGGGCAGGCAGCAGTGCCACAGGCAGGCTGGAAACCAGGGAAAGCCCAGCCCTGCCTATGGCACACTGCTGGGGCACACACCAGGGAAGAGCTGTACTGCTACAGCCCCAAGAACTGGGGGTGTATAGTTCACACATACACATGTGTAACAGAGCCTTTGAAATATTTTTTTAATTATTTGATTCAGTAAGGATTTTATTTTTTTCTTTTTAAGAGCAGAACTGCTAACACAGGATCCCTGCTGAGAATCTGCACAGTATTTGAGAGCTGGGGACATTGCTATGGAGAGCTAATGCTCTTCTGCCTGGCAGCACACTGAATGAAACCTGTTGCTTTGCCACTTACCTAAGCACCTCTCATAGTAACCCCACCATCCTCAGTGCAGCACTGCCCTGCACCTTGCCTCGTGTTTGTCTCAGTTTAAGTACTTCACAGAAGTGAAGGAGTCTTCACTGGTCTCTCTCACTTGCAGGAAGGGATCACACTTAAAGAAATCACTGTAACATAGTTTGCATTTTTCCACATTATTCCTTCAGAGCAGATGGGATTTGACTAACCAGTAAACAAGCTACAAGCTGCATCCCTCAGAGCTTGCGTAGGAGTCAGAGACCAGCAAGACATGCACTGTATGAAATTTCCAGTGTCCTTCCTTCCTCCCTCTCTCCAATTTAGGGATCCTCTTCACACCTTTTTCTCCTTCTCTTTAATTAAAGTCACAATATGGTTTTAATTAAAGCATGCCTAGTTGGTAGTACCTTCTCTGATTATCCAAGACAGATGGGGAGTCACTGTACACCCGTGGTGACGTGCCCATTTCCACCCATCCACAACTGTCTGTAGCTGTTAGCTACAAACAGACTGTCCTGTTAGTTTCAGGAAAAGACAAGACTTGGACCAGAGGCACCACAGATCCCATTCTCCTTGGCTGGCAAATGATCTTTTGCCAAACGTGCCCTCAGAGGTGAGGGGCCTCTGCTTTACTGGCCCATCAGATCACACCTCCTGTCCAAAGCACCCTGACCATGAGCAGGTGAGCAAGCTGGGTCCAGTTGCTGGGCACAGAGTATTCATGAGCTGTCTGCACTGGAGCTGATTTTACACATCCTAATGTCATCTTGCCCCCTTGCACATCCTGGTAAAACAGACTAGCAGAATTTCCCTTTCAGCAGCTACACTGGGCTGGAAGCACACAAGAGCAGTGTTGCCATGCCATTCACAGAGCATGCATGTTAAGGCTCAACATGAAATTGAAAGGAAATAGACCTGGTGAGCTGTCATTTAGGAGCAGAGATTCTCCAACAGCATGACCCTCCCTTCCAAACTCATAGCAACTCTCCCAAACCCCTCCAGCTCCAAGCACTCCTGGTGAGGATGAAACACTGCATTGCCTGTTCCAGGACAGGTCTGCAATTTACTGTACCCTTTGCTTTGGGACTTCAGAGGATGGGCAAGTGAACACAGTAAAGCTTCAGACTTACCAGAGATTCACCTATCTATACCTCTATCTATACTCTATGTATATCCTCTGTATTCATGCAGGATCACACCAGCTGTGGGCTAAGAGCACATGGACTGCTGCATTGCTCAATTAACAAGCTGCAGTTTGACTACACACCAGGCTCCTAGGCAGGCATGTACTGGGTATTGCATTGCCACCTGTCCTGCAATGTGCCCCACCTGCCTTGCAGCTGCATTTCCAGGCTAAAAGGCTATTCCAGGTGGGCTTGCTGGCAGCCACCACTAACATTTACCTAATAAACTTGAGGGAACAAGGACAAGAAGTTAAACATTTGTGGCTGTGAAATCCTCTTCCATGCTTAAGCACAGTTTCAGCCTTTGTCCTTCAGAAACAATCCAGCCAAGACACTCTAGTTCACCACTCCACATATCCTTCAGTGGGAGATTTCTCCCAGCAGGCCCATATAATTTTACTGTTGACGAAACCCAGGCTGTAATAACAGCTTGCCATCAGCAGGTGAAGCCTTTCAAATGAAATGTTATTCAGCCCCTGCCAGCTCACACTGGACCAAAATACTTCTCTCCCCCTCCCCAGCAAGCTCAAGAAAGCTGTAATTACAGCACGTAAGAGATCCACAAAGAAACAAAACACAGTGTTGATAAGCGCTACCATTCTTTAGCTAGGATTCCAGCCCAAAGCCTAGCAAACCTGACTCTCTCCTATTCTGTGTGTAACACAAAGGCCTCTCACTCCATCAGGTTCTCAGAGATCCATCAATATGGAGAATACCCCACTTCTCCTGTAGTATTTCTCACCTTATGTCAACCTCTGCATGTGCTGGGATGTGTCATTCAGCTCGTCCCTGAGCAGGGGATGCCATTCCCCCTTCAGGGCTCACAGCTCATCACACTGTGTCTGGGTCTTGCACCTTCTAATAGTGAGCCAGGGTTTATTTTATAATTTGTTCTTGATACAGAGCAACAGAGCAGAACCACTGAGCAGGTAACAGGTGCTGAAGCCACTGCAAGGCCACCTGTACACTCCCTGACTTTCTGTCCTGGAAAAGCAAAGCTGCCAAGGAGAGATCAGTCACCACAGAGCAGCCACATGTCCAGTAGCTCTTTCAGGAAACCACCTCAACTGGAGAGTCTCCAAGTCCAGTGACACTCACTCCTCTCCAGAAATACTTGACCCATTCCAGCAACTGCAGAAGCACTATCAGAAACTCAAAAATGAAACTGTTCCTCAAAGAGAATCTAGGAGGTGAAGCCTGAAGCAGCTGAACCCATTACAACTATAATTATCTGTGCACTAAACAAAGAGCTCTCAGTGATGAAGCCCAAAGCACAGCATCGTGGACTGAGTGTGAATGAACATGTAAAAATAAAAGCTTGCTGTGAAATCATCTGTTGCTAACGTATCTTGAAGTTATCTTTAGAAGGTTAGTCTAATGTCTTTGTTAGCTGCTTTAAAATAAATAAATAAGTGCTGAGACAGTAGTCTGGGAGCCTATTTAAAAAGCAATGATCATAAATATGTGACTAATCTGGGTTACGTATAGGCTTTCACAGTTGTCAGCTTCCTGGCATGGAGCACTACAGCTACAACTCAGCTCTTCCACATCTAAGGTAGGGGAGTCTGAATTACCAGTGGCTGTAAAAGGCCTGTGGATCTGGAAGCACAGTTTTATCCATTTAGAGGTATTGCATCCATTCTTCCCCACATGGCCAAAGAACAACTCTTAGCTATGACACACATGGAAAGTGGCCTGGGGTTTTTTTAAGCTGATTAAAATCAAAGAATACAATTCAAGTGACATTGTCACTCTGGAAAGACAAGTTTACTTTTCCACTGTCTCTGTAAGCTGCACAGTCCAAGGACCCTGCACGGAAGGGCCATCAGGCAGCAGGAAGCACAGCAGTGCCAGGACATCAGCAGTGCCAGCAGCTTCTGGAGCCTCTCTGGTAACTAAGGCACCTGGTCCTGTATGTGCCACTGAGCAGGGAAGTGTTGTACAGCAAAGTAACATCCCCACCCTCCCCTTGTGCCCCAGCAGGGCGGGTGGCAGGAATACTCACGATTTATCTCTCCTGCAGGCCCGTCTCTGAGGGCTGCCTTGCCTCCGGCGAGGGGACAGCGACTTACCCCGGGATCTCTCCTTCATCGGAGAATGGGCACTTGAGGGTTTCAGAATCTGTGAGAGATGGGGGAGGGAAGGAAGTGGCCTTCAATAAAGGCAACGATTCACTGCAAATAAAAATCTAAAATAAAGGGCCTCGTACAGCAGCAGGGATGGCACACAAAGAGCCTTCAGTCCCTTGGGGCTTATTCAAACCCTGCCCAGGTTAAGAGGAACTCAAAGCTGTTATCGTGTGATAGCTGTTCAGGGGCCCCCTGCAAAAATTAGTTGGTGTCACCAGTTCAGTTCCCAGCTGAATACTGTCTCATCCACGGCTTTCTTCAGAGCTGGCAACAGCAAGAGATAAGAAAAATGGCTTTGAGCCTCAGCTGAAAGACTCAGGCAGCCAAATCACTCTCTCCAGCTTTTCTCTCAACAAACAGAGGTGACCATCTCTCAGGCTGGCAGATGAACCCTGACAGTGAGGCTTTTCAGTAGGTCTCCAACTTGCCCCCATCCTCCAGCATCAGAGGGCCATCAGCATTACACTCGCACTCTGGACTGCTTTAAAGACCTGATCCTCCAAACTCAGCCCACTCCCAATGGAAGCCCTCTGAATTCTGTAGGAACTCAAGGGAAAGATCAGATGCAGGGCCTTCAGCCTTCAAGGGTTCAGGGCTGTGGTCCTGGCCCTGAGGCACTCACCAGGACTAGACCCAGTGTCACAGCTCAGTGCACACAGAGAGCTGGTCCCTCTATCAAAAGTAAGTACAAAACTCAGTAAAGTCATCCACCCATATGGACTTCAACTCGAGCCTTCTTCTGCTGTTTGCACTGTGGATAGTATTAAAAGCGTATGAGTAGAGAAGAAGGAAAAGACCCAAACTTAATTACATCAGTAATCAAGCCCATATGCTTAAGGTGACAGCATGGTACAAGGTGGCCCCCAAAACTCTTTGGCAGGGCAGGAGAGATGGCAGCAGAACACAGGGGTTATGGTACCCCTGGAAGGCTCACCCCAAGGTCAGGGCAAGGGGGCAGGTGCCTCAGCCAGAAAGGCACGTGGCTGCTACGTAAGAGCCGTTCTTTAGCAGGGAAGGGGACGAGAACCCAGAATAACTTGGACACGATGCCACATACCTCTCCACAAGAGCCAGACCCATACTTAGCAACACACCTGCTCTGCTCTCGCTGCTGGCAGCCAGCTGGACAGGCACCAAATCCGCTTCCACCATGACCACAAACAGCTCCTGCCCATGCCAGGCTCAGAGGCACGGTCAGGGACACCCCTCATCCCCAAGGGCAGCCAAACCCTCCAGGCCCCTGGCAACCTGCCTTGTCTCCCCGTTGTTTCCCAATGAGCTCTTCAGTCCAACCAGCCAGCAGGGAAGCACCAGTCTGTCAGGGACTTGCTTTACTCGCCTTTCCCACATAACCTACTCTGTGATTTAGCTGAGGGTGGTGGACATCAGCCCCCTGGCATGTCCTGCAAGGAGAGGCAAGCACACAGATGTGCTGTGGCACCTCCTGCAGCTGAGGTGGAAAACGCAGACCCCCCCCACCTGCGACCAGGCCACTCTTCCCAGCAGTTCCAGCCCCAGCCATGCTGACCCTTCACAACTTCCTTCTTCTGGAGTCATTGAGGAAAGCAAACTGGGCAACAGCTCCCTGATAGCCAGGGACAAATATGGGTTCAAGTGTTTCCCAGGCTAAAGGGGAGATCCTTCAACTCGATAGCTGTAAGGGCTTGAAAGCACACCAAATCCTGGGGAAGCAGGACCGAGACAGATGCAACCACCCCCCCAGCACACCTGATACCTGCATGATGTCAGGCTGACACAGAGCAAGACCCATCTCTGCAGGATGGGACAAGGCACAGCTGCCTCCTGAGCACAACACCCACGTGCACGGACCTACCTTCATCCTCATATCCCTGGCAAACTTCTCCAGCTCCTTTCTGACTTCTGTGCGCATCATTTTGGACACATTGAGGACCAGCTGTTTCCACTCGATGGGCTGGAAGCTGTGCGGTTCGTGCGGGACATACAGTCCGATTTTGACTTTTTTGACCGAATGCAAATATTTTTTATAGGAGTCTTCGAATTCGAAGATGAGGTCGCTCAGAGTTCGGTAAGTGAGAGGTTTGTCCATCAGATCCGATCGCCTGCTCATGCCCAGCGAGCCGTAGCGGCCGTTGCAGTAAATCCCAAGCACCACGTGATGAAAATAGTTCCCTGAGAAGTGGGTTTTAAAGCTGATGGGGAATCGTTCCACGGAGGGCTGCCCGTTTGTTAAGTAGCTGGGGTGCACTGCATCAAGGCAACAACGGTGCTGGGGAAGCAGCAGGTACAATTACACCTCTAAGACATCTTCAGCAGGTTTGGGGTTTTTAACTGCTAAGGGCAAAGGGCTTTCTTGTAAACACAAACTTGTTCTCACTGTGCCCAGACAGAGCCAGTGCTGCCAAAGCCCATTTCACTGCTTGGAAAATAAGATGCAATGGTTCATATGGAGAAGGGCATGACTCTTAATTACACTCAGGGGGAAGGAAAAAACTCAAAACTGTTCAGGTCAGCACACCCAAAGAGAGACCACCCTCCCTAGATCAGTGGAAGCTCCCATTTAATACCAAAATAAAACTCCCACACTTTCAAAGGGAAAAGTGTTTACCTCCCTTTCTTGAGGGTTTGATAAAACTTAGTCTACTGAGCCTCATTTTCTCATGTCTTCAAATAGTACCAAGAAATTTGGATTTATTCCTGTCCAAGGTGACAGTCTGCCTTGCCTGCTGTAAACTGGCCCTCAACATTGCCACTCCTCATACAGAGTGTTCTAGCATGTTACCCTTGTAAAACATTGCTGAGAGGAACCAAAGGAAAGGTCCAAGATGAATAATTAATTAGATAAGTACAGAGGCATGGTAAGAAACAACGCTCTCAAAAAGCAAATCCTGTCCCTGGAATCACTGACTGGCCACTTCAAAGCACCACATGCAGAGGCCAGGACCAAGCTCTGTGCCAGTGTAGTGTGTGATCTCAGAGGGGAGCGACGTGCAGGTCACCTCCTTGGGAGGCTGCTGGCCCGTGCTAGGGAAAGGACAGCCTGAGAATCCCTCACACGAGCAGCTTTGCGTCAGCACCTACGTTGCACGCAGCTCCCTGCTGCTAATCCTGGGACAGCTGAAACTCACTCTGGCTCCACGTGCTGGCACCTGGCCCCTGGGACAGCAGGTGCCCTTCCCCTCTGCAGCTGAGGCCCCCACCCATGCCAGGGGGACGGAGGAGGGATGACCAGAAAAGGCTGTAGCAAAATGCTCCAGCCTGGAGTTACTCCAGCCACAGGCACCTGCTGTAACCTTGGAGCCATCCCTGGAGTCAGTTAGTCATGGTGCTACCACTATAAAATATACTAGCCCAAAAGGCAGCACTGCCAGGATAGTGTTGGGGCATCCTGACAGATGGAGGAGTGGGCTCAGTTCCCACTGAAGCTGCAGGAACCTGCTCTGTCTGGGATTCCACTCTGGGAATCACCAGCATCCCCTCCTCTCCCTAGCTCATGCCCAAAAAGGAGGCATTTAACAGCAGTGAAACAAGAGCCACCGCACAGCTGAGATATCCTGGGATGTTATTGTGACCAGCCTTCCTCCCCTGCCTGCACAGCACGGCTGCCTGACAGCTGCTGGGAAACTGAGAGCACAAAAAAGCCTTTGTATCAAGACTGTAAAACACAATTTGGGCTCAGTTCTGGTTCTGCCCAGCTTGACATGCCACCACCTCACCACCAGTGTGACTCCTTGGGATGCTGACCCCTGCCTGCACCTCACATTTCACCTCTTCATTCTATAGGGAGGCATGAAAAGCATCCAGTGGCTCTCATCTCTCTCTAAACCATTTTCTCAGGAGGATATTTCACCCAGTGTTTGTTGAATTTCACAAATTCAAACTTTTGGCTTCTGGGTAAATGCAGAAACCAACTAATAAGAGGTTCATGAACTGCACAGAATCTGAGGTCAAGAGCAAGGAGTTTTACAAACAACAAGAAAAAAAAACCCAAACAGGCAAGAAAAACACATTGGCACAGAACTTTCAGAACAGCCACAGGGAAGCTTTTCAGTTCCATGTCAAACATGTTTAGCTGCATTCAGTGCTGGATGTCATCGGCTTTAGCAGCCTGGAGAAAACGTGTTAGAGGGTAAAGGAACAGACAACACTGTGGGCTCAGCTCACGGTTCACTTCACTGGCTGTACGACCATGAGTCTGGAAGACTGTGCCCAGCAGAGCACAGACCTCCCTACCACACACACCATCACCCAGCCAGGGCCATGGGCACCCACCTCCTGCCCCACTGCCATTAAACACAGACAGCCTGCAGTGACTGGCAAAGCTCACCCTGACACCACCTAGGCAGAACAGAAACACCTCTGTTTGCCTTAGGTGGTCTCACTGGATCACTGCTGCCTTAGGACTATCTTCTCCATGAAAAATACCTCCACCCCACCATCAGCAGATGATTTATAATTAAAGATTATAAATACACTGCAAGGGCAGAATGGGGCCCACCGCCATTATGTCAACCAGAAAATTCAGCACACACTCACCTCGTTTAAAAGGTCACCTTGCTTTGGTGCATCCTGCGTACATCAAAGTCATGTTACAATAATTTGTGTCCTACAGACCGATTCTTGCAAAAGCCCATTGTATTTATCACTCTGTGTAACTGAAAAAGCACTATCTTTTATTAACACCTATGAAGCTTTCAAACACCACCACTATTTTTCCCCCTCATTATGAAAGGGTTTTCACTCTGCTCCCCAAGTGCCTTTCTGTTAAGTCCATACAAAGCTTTGGTGGCCACCTGCCACACATACACACTTCTGCCACGAGGGCTCAGAGAAGTTGCAATTTAATCTCATTAAATACTTAGTAGGAGTAAAAGAATCTTTTGAGGGCAGAAATTACCCACCATCAAATAACCCAGCAACAACCGCTGTGGAAATTAACCTTTAGGTACAGGCTGCTTCTGCAGAGGGACTGGTTAATAAGAGTCCCCACCCGAGATGAAATACACAGCAAACGGGCTGGAAAGGCACATCAGATCTTCCCCTCTGTCCGTGCATCATTATTATAGCTTTTCCTTTCTGCTCTGCCCAAGGAGAGCTGTATTGTGGCAAACAAAAGGCAAGCACGCAGCAATGCTGCAGCTGTAATCACACTTCTGAGCTGGGACTGTAACTGCAGGATGGAAAGTCAGGGAGTGAATTACATGTCACAATAGAGAAGCAGTGCAGAGCAGGAGAGGGCAAAAGCAGCCGCGGCAAAGCTCAGTGGCCTCCTAATCCTGAGTCCTCATGACAATCAAGATGATGGAGCCAGGCTCTTCTCAGTGCTGCCAACCAACAGGCAGAAACGGAAGCACAAGAAGCTCACAGGTCAGGCACAGAAGAGTCCTAGCAAATTGGTAACATCAGCCCAGAGTCCAGTCTCTAGAGGGGGTCTGCAGGGCTCCATCCTCAGCCCAGGTCTCTTCAACATCTTCATTAACAATGTGGACACAGAACTCAAAGGAATAAGTAAGTCTGGGGACAGCACCAAACTGAGAAGAGCTGTTGATTCTTTCAAGGGCACAGGGGCACTGCAGAGAGACCTCAACAAATTGGAGAGATGGGAAACCACCAACCACACAGAGTTTAACAAGAGCAAGTGCTGGAATCTATACTTGAAAAGGGGCAGTGCTTCATGTCTTAAGAGCCCAGCAAGGGTGTTTTTGCTGAAGTCTGGTCAAGATGAGCACAGAAAACTACAGGATGGTTCTCCCCTCTCCTGCCACTCCTATGGCTGGGGCCATGAGCAAGTGCCACTGGGCAGCAGCGAGCTGGAGGGAAGGCAGCAGGCTGGAAAGCAAGGAAGCAGTTCTAGTTACATCAGCAATGCTGAAGCTGCTAGCACAGAGCAGCATGTGGAGCAGGAGGAAAATAAATCTCGCGCTTCAAAACCATCAATAAGGCTTCAGTAAAACCAGAAGAGCTGTTTTTCCAAGCAACTGCTCAGAGGGCCCCCAACCACCAGCAATAAACACTCAGAGAGGTTTCCAGCTGGAGCCAGGCAGCATTTCCCATGGGCTTGGGATTGCTTACTGTGAGGCAGAGTGCTAACTGAGCCCACATCTGGATGTTGTCCACACAGAGGGCCCAGAGTTCCCCCGGCAGCTCCAGGGTCCATGTAGGAAAGGCTCGAGCAGCTGGTTCAGCTTCCCAAAGCGGGACTGCCAGGGTGACATCCCTTAGATTGAGAAACCTACTCTCCAGTGCTCAGCTACAGTGAGAGGTGACTATCTAAAGATTAGACCACAACAAGGTAAGCAAATAGAAGCTCTCTCCCAGCTCTTCACAGCCACCACAGGGGCTGTAGATATTCAGTACAATCTTCCTTTCCCATATCTCAGTTAGCAAGTGGGTCAAGCTGTAGACAAGCATGCAGGAGGCAAAGAGGAGCACTACATGGACATCAATATCCTGCAAGGACTGTAAGAAACTCTGCCCCTTACTGAAAACACTCACTCCCAGCCCAGGGATGTACCAGCTGGCCTGGAGGAGATGGATGGACACCCAGGTCTACCGTGGTGATTAACATCATCCACTGATTGCATCCACAGAAGGAACAGTGCAGAAACTACTGAATAATTTCTCACTCCTGAGACAACTCCACTCTTCTCTTCCTTGTTAAATGATATTATTGGCCAGGGGCTCTAATACCCTGTGCAGGTCCAAGCGTTACCTCACATGAACTGGGAGAGAGATGCTGAAAGGCAACAAGAGTGATTTATGCTCAGCCAATATGGACACGCTCCACAAGACTCCCCAAGGAGGGATGCAGTGTGCAGCTTCCCTCTCCCCCTCTGATATTTTGCTCTCCACATTTTAATATAGTGAATGCAGCACAGATAAAATTCCCTTGGCACTTTTTGGTTTACTATTCCCTTTCATGAGCTCAAATCAATTGGATCTTTGCTCAGAAAGAGTAGGCTGAACGCACCATTACTCAGCTGATTTACAACTGAACTGAGAAATGCCCTGGGGAAGACAGCAGGAGGAATGCTTCTGGTTAGGCACTGACAAGCAGATCATGTCAGCAGAGAGATATGAAGTCAGTTCAGACAGCTACACAGAGAAAAAGAGCTGTGCAGACTGCTGCAGAATAATACTGGAGGATCTGTCTGAGCTTTTGGTCATCTCAGAGCAGCTGCTTCCTTGGTGTTTGCAGACAGGATAGCTCAGTACTGTACCTCACTGCCCTACAAAAACCCCTCAAGATCAAGTGCATAGGCAATTATGCAATTAATTCTGCACCAGGAGGGATTATAGAAGCATTTTATAAGAAGTCACACAGTAAAAGGCAATTGCACAAGCCAGCGAGCGGCTCAGTTAAAGTGACATCTCACTAAGCCGCTCTGAGCGAGCCGGCCTTTGAAGGAAGGCTCACACCCAGGTCCGCTGGAGTGGGCCGTGCTTCTTCAGTATCCAAGCAACACCCGAGGCCTGCCAGCACACAAACTACAGCAGTACCTTATTTCCAGACACATGGAATGGAACCAGAGGTTAACACACACACACAGGGCTGCTCAGCTCAGGCCTGTGTGAAGGCACTGGCTGGAAACTCAGGAGCAGATAAGCACATCTTCTCTGGAAAGCACCTGACCTTGGAACGCTGCTGGCCTCACTGTGTCTGCATCCAGAGCGCAATGCTGACGATCAACATCTCACAGACAAAAACCAGCAAACTTCCCCACGTGCCATGCCAAAGATGCCTCCCCAAAACCCTCATGCTGCACATGCATCACAGCACTACGAGGTTCCATATGGGCACAGGCCCCATACCAGCCACCTCCCAGACACACAAACCCAGGGGGCCCATCCACTCACCACTGCCACACTCTCTGTGCACCCACACCTCAAGGAAAATACCTGGGGTTTGTAGTGAATGAATCTTGTAAACTTAAATGCATCTCTTACTGCACCACCAGCCAGCAGACAGTCTCTGCTCTTAGACAGAGACTTCCAAGACAGGAAGCAGAAGTCCCAGAAAGACAAGCCTGTCCCATACTCTCCCCTGGCTAAACCTTCTCAATTAAAAAAAAAAAAAAAAAAGAAGTTTGCCCTAGGTTTGGGGGTTTTTAATTAGCAACTAGAGACAGAAAAATTTGTACACCTTAACCCTGAAGAAACTTCAAATGACAACAAATAATATAAAATATAGCTTTCGACTATTTTGCTTCTTTCTCTTCTCAAAAAAAAAAAATCCCCCAAACCACCAAACTGAACCCACAAGTCAGGTTTGAGGCAAGCAAAAAAAAAAGCAACACTTTTAGGTTATCATGGTTATCTGTAGGCCACTAATCACTCTTTGCTCCTGTGATATGTGGAATAATCAGTTCACAGCTAGAAATGCAGCACTGCAAGCCACGCTGACACTGCAAAACAGCATCAACTCCACCTGGGGATTATTTCCCCCATTCCTTTCATCCTCAGTTTGGGACACAACCCTGACACAAGGGCAAGCATAACAGATCCACTAGCATCACTTCAAGGGAAATCAGTTAATGTAAGCTTTTTGGGCTTCAGGAAAGCTTTCAATACTGCTACTCCTAGTATTATCCTGGACAAAATACCCAGCATACAGCGAGAGAAATACATAACCCAACGAGTGAGCAACAGGCTCATGGGTCAGACACAAAGGGTTACAGCAAATGGGGGTTACATCAGGCTGGCAACCACTCACTAGTGGGGTTCCACAGGGCTCCATTTTAAGGCTAGTCCAAAATCTTTACAAATTACTTGGATTCTCAAAGGTATGCTTAGTAAGTTTGCTGATGACACAAAATTGGGAGGAGCTGCTGACTCCCTCAAGGGCAGAGAGGCCCTGCAGACAGACCTTGACAAATTGGAAAGGTGGGCGATCACCAACCTGTGAAGTCTAACAAGGAAGTGCCAGATTCTGCACCTGGGACGGGGCACACCTGGTTGTGTGGGTAGACTGGGGAATGAGAGGCTGGAGAGCACCACCACAGAGAGGGAACACGAGTCAGCAGTGCCCTGGCAGCCAGGAGGGCCAACCCTGTCCTGGGGGGCATCAGGGACAGCATGGCCAGCCGGGCAAGGGAGGGGATTGTTCCCTCTGCTCTGCCCTGGGGCGGCCTCACCTCCAGTGCTGGGATCCACAATATAAAAAGGATATAAATATATTAGAGAACATCCAAATGAGGGCAGTGAAGATGGTCCTTGAGGCAAAGCCATACAAAGAGTGTTGGAGATCACCTCGCTCATTCAGTCTGGAGGAGACCCCATTGCAGTTACAACTTCCTCCTGAGGGCAAGAGGAGTGGCAGGCACTGATCTCTGCTCTGTGGTGCCCAGTGACAGGACTGAGGGAACGACCTGAAGTCAGGAAGGTTTAGGTTGCATAATAGGAAAGGGTTCTTCACCCAGAGGGTGGTTGGGCACTGGAAGAGGCTCCCCAGTGCAGTGGTCACAGAACCAGGCAGCCTGACAGAGCTCAAGGAGCGCTTGGACAACACAGGGCCTGAACTTCAATGGTCCTTGTGGGTTCCTTCCAACTCAGAATATTCTATGATTCTATGATTTCTCCTTCTGCAAGGGCTTTGAAGGGGATTTGAGTATCTTGTTGACATCAAGCTCCCAGGATGCCAATCCCTCCAGCTGCATGCAGAGCCTGTCAGCATTCCCAGGGGAAACCCTGTCAGCCAGAGCCACCTCTCAGATTCCAATCCAAGGCCTAGCCCTGGCACACATTGCTCAGGCCATCCCCTTCCCACCCCCCAGCAGCCATGGATTCTCACAGGGACTACCCTACCAGGCTCTGCCAGCTCCTTCTCCCACGGGAGGGGGCAGCAGCAGCCAGCAAAACGCTGCAGAGACATCCCAGGAGATGGTTTGCTTTGGGGCTTATTTTTAGTTGGGATTTGTTTTAAATGAAACTTGATCATTTCTGACAAGATGTGTCTGGCAACCTGTTCCTGCAGCCCTGCCTTGCCCTCCTCCAGTGTTTTGGGATGGAGCAGGTTGATTTATCAGTGACAGCACCAGAGGGTGGAGAAGCAAGTCACTGTCTAAATGACTGAAGACTGAGTAGGAAGCAAGCATTATGTTGAGGGGAAGCTCAAATGTTTAACTGTAAGACACACGTTTCTGCACAAAGCACAGCTGCAGGTTCAGAGGCAAAAGCTAACAGGACTCGGCCATCAGACAAACACAGAACAGAACCCACACTCCTTGGGTGTTACCAAGCTCCAACAACAACCAACAGAGAAATGCTAACAAAGAAAACAAGGATTGTGTAGACAGGTACATCTGGGCACTTTGGGTCAGATCCTGACACTATGCAGATTGCCAGGGCAGGAGGCAAAGTCTGCATGGCCAAACCACAACACTTGTGAACTGGCACACAGCATCCCAACTCCTACCTACAAGCCCAGGCAATTCAGCAACTTGGTGATGAATACCAGGGCAGCTCCCCAAGCTGCTGGCACTCACCTTTGGCTGTGACCCTCTCAAACACCATCTGTGAGGAGCAATGTGTTCAACAGAGCTGCAGTGGAAAAAGTCACAGGCATGTGAAAGGATACATCCCCAGGATAACTGCTTCAAGGCATTTGATAGGTAAGGACTCCCTGGTCATTTCTTTTGCTGTCTCCATTAACCTAGAACAAAAACAAAACAGTTTTCAGTCCTTCCAGCTAGAGCAATTGACAGGAATCAAAAGGTCCTCTCATACACCAAGAGCCAAGAACCTCCAGTTGTTATCTCAGCAAGAGCTGGTGAACTTGGTTCTCCCCTTCAGCGACTTGTCAGAGTCCTGTTAACTTCTGGAGGATGACTGGGGGGATAAAGGAAGAAAGAGGAAAAAAAAGATATCTGGATATCTGTTATCCCAGTGCCTTCCAGCCTCTGAAGGTGGATGGGAGGAATGCAGTCCCCTCTGCCTCTCACAGCAACTCCCTGAGCATCACTTCAGACTGTAACTCAAAGCCCCACTGAACTGCACAAGCTGGCAATCGTGGAAATCCCAGAGCAGGACTGAGTTTAGCTTATTTTCAAAATAACCCCGGCTCTCCTCTGGAGGAAAAACAAATAAACAAACAAACCAGGAGAGAGAGGATGGTTACATGGCCCCCTAAAAGCTACAAAGGCCTCCATAATCCCATAGCTACATCTGCAGACCAGAATTTATTGCCTTTTTATCAAAGCCTGCTCTGCAGAAAGCTCTACCAACACAAACACTTCACACCCCTGCAAACTGAGTTATTGTCTTGCTGCTGCTCCACATCTCCTGTGGACAGGAAAAGTGGTAAAATCCACACAATTTCCTGCAGGGGTGCAGGAAACTACGCATGCCCAGAATTTTTCAAGTTCCCGAAGTTTAATTACAATCTAGACACTGCCTCTGGAGTACAATTATTTGACAGGGACAACTGTGACAAGCAACAAGCAACCTCAGGTCAGCTAAGAAAGCTGTTGCGCCAGACTAACACTGCACTACTAACCTAGTAGGTAACATATCCCCTTCCACAAACAGTTCCTGAAATCCTGGACAGTTTGAAAAAAAAAATACTGGAAGCAGCCTAAAAAAGGCCAGAAGAGGCCCATCCAATGCCACACCAAAAAACCACCCCCCAAAAAAAGTGCAGCTGAAAACTAAGCCAAAGGATAACTTTTATTTTGCAGTCTTCTCTATGTATATCCTTTCTCTGGGAAGAGCTTTGTAAACAGATCCCTGCTCTAAGGAAATACAACATTAAATGACAAAAATATTTGTATTAGAGAAGATTATGAAAATATGCATCTGAAACCGTCAGAGCCTGTTTCCCCCACTTTCTGATTCACCCACCTCATGCATTTTAAACCTTGTGTTGAATCCAAGTGACAAGAGAGCTTCCACTGCTATTACAGCCTGTCACAGCCTTTTCGTGTCCCATTTATCCAAGTTAGAAATTATCTGTTCATTTGTAAACAACCACCCCTCACACTCTGCCTGCAGTACAGAAGACTAATTAGAGTTCGCCTGCCTCCTCCACCCTCACAATCAGCCACAGAAGCCCAGAGAACTGCTGGAAGCACAGAGCAGCCCCGGGGAGGGCACACAATGGGGCTCCTTCATCCCCCACAGAGGCTCCCCGCTGGTCACCGCAGTGGCCACTGCAAAGCCTCGTCTCTGGTCCGAAGTGTTATGTGCAGATGAGGCATGGGAGGTATCCATAAACAAGATAATCCATTGAATTTCATATCTTCTAACTACATGGCAATTACAAAACAAAACAAAACAAAAAAAAAAAAAAAAAAAAAAAGCTGATTATGAATGTGCATCATGAGGAAAAATGCCGAGCTGTAAAACCATTTATCTGCAAGCCATTTGGTGTGACCTGTGCCTGGTCTGAGGGGCAAGGGCAGGGCCAGCATCTCCCCCTCAGGCACACACAGCAACCTGCACCTGGATCCAGGAGCTGCAGCAGGTCCTGGCAGCTCAGATAGCAATGGGGCAGGACAGTGATGAGCGTCTGTGCGAGGGCAGCATCGCTCAGGAGGCACCGCCAGTGGTCAGCAAACCAGCACCCACCTGCACCTGTGGGGCAGGCTGTGCCCTCACACACATCCACCCTGCAATCCTGGGGATTTCTCTGCAAACAGTTTGCTTCCTCTCTGCAGTTACAGCATGGACTGCAGGGTTTATGTGCATGACCCAGTTCAAGAGCTGCTGAGAGTTTTTCTTCCACTTTTAACAAGCTTGAGTCAAAGCACGGCCTTAAACCTTGTGTTTGTATTGGAAGCAGAGCCCCTGGAGAATCCCCAAGCCACTGCTCTGCCCAAGCAGAGGCAAATCTAAATCACTGCTCACAGATTATTTTTCAGTCTGCTTTCAGCTGCCTTCTCAAAAGCCTGGGAACCCACCAGCTAATCTATCCTGTACTTAACCTTGCATCTAAGAAGGTCCCCTAACGTTTAAACTAAATCCTTCCCTTTTTGTCAATTAAATCAGGAGCTATTTCTGCTCTTCACAGTGGGCACAGAGACCATTCATCATCTTTACTCTTGCTACAGACATTTGTATATGCAAAAGACTAATCAACCCTCTCCTCTGTAAAATGAGAAAGCAGACACCAATTTTTACTGAATTCTCCCCTCACTCCCCCTGAAAGCTTCCCTCTGAGGTTATGATTTTAGGACAATGTTTGTTTCTTTCAATTTTGGAATCCCTTCAATCAACTCACTTCTTACAGTCCTTTGGCTAAGACCACAACAGTACAAACAGACCAAATTCCTTCCGAATCCATCTTTCCGTGCATATTTGCAGCCAAGCCAGTGTGCTGTTGGCTTTTCCCTGGTGGCCCACACCGAATCGGGTTCTGGTGGGTTTTTTGTTGGTGTTTTTGGTGGGGTTTTTTTGTGGGTTGGTTGGGAAGTTTTTTTGTTAGAGGTAGGGATTTTTTGGCTGGGCTTTTTTGGTTAATTTTGTTTGATTTCTTTTATTTTTTTAAGCTCAGCTTCTTCTTTGCAAAACTAGCCTTTTGCTCTCCACAGCTGGCTATTCCCAAGCCCTCCTGTGCATTTGCCCTCACTAAATGATCTCCTGTTTGCTCCAGCGCAAGAGATCACTCCAAATATCCCAGTTTCACTTTTCAAAGCCTTGTCACCTTGTCCAGCCTGGACTGCAAATCATCCATCAGCAAACAGTCAGTCTTACCCATACCATTAAGGAAAAACTTAGCTGGGACAGACACTGCACACCCCAATGACAATCTCTGCTAGGCAAGACTGGTAAAGGGCCACTTTCTACGTGCTGCTTTTCACCAAGTTGGGTCCTTGCATTAAATAGTTTTATTTAGACTCAAGGTCCCTGCCTTATCTGCAGAGATAAGACGTGGCCTTATCAAAGGCCTCACTAAGACAAGGAGTTATTATATCTACATCTTCTCCCTTGTTGACAAAAGCTCTTACATGCTCATAGAAGGAAATTCTCAGAAACAAACCATGCCCAACAATATTAATGTTGCCTTTCCCTTCCCTTGAACTGCAGATAAAGTTCCTAGACTTATCTTTTCCCTTATTCTTTTTAAAGGCTGCTATCTTTGCCTTCGCCAGCACCCACCCTCCCCGCATTCTCTAACACAAATATTAATGGTTGAACGCTGCTTGTCAGCTCTCTAAGGGATCTATGGCAAATGACAGAGCATTCAGCTCATCTGAAAACAGGTCATTACAGGTGTTCTTTGATCTGTCCTTTCCCTCACTCCTAAATTCTTATCACACTGTCTCAGACGTTAATAGTGACCAGAAAGTTCACAGTTAAACTTGTGAAAGGAGATTTAAGGAAGGCGGAAAAGAATTAAAAAACAGCATCAAGCATTTCAGTTCCCTGCCTTAGCAGGGTTTGCTTCTGGGATTTTCTTTATATCTTGACAGTTACCTGAGAAGAGTCCACATATATAGCTATTCTTTACAGTCTTATATCAGACAGCTGGAATTAGCCCACAGTCATCCTCTCCCCACACTCCAGTGAGCATTGGGGGCAGCCCATCTCTTCCAGGAACTCAGGGGAGACTGCTACAGTCAAAGACAGGCACCTTGCAGCTCCCCTCTGTGGCATTTACACCACTATCTGACGTCTGCCAGGCAGATCTCTATTCCAGACCACAGTGAACACTTCTGCCTCTAACAAATGTAGCCAACAGGAACAGGCTGCTTGCTCCTCCCTCAAGACCTAGTCCTTGAGAAATAGTGATACATCCTTGTTAGTTGATTCAAATTTCTTTCAGTGTTTTCAGGAGGATCTCACCAGCTGGCACCAATCACACTGGAGTCCCTTCAGGGATGACCATGCTTAGGAGAGGCTCCCCATTACCTTCACCAGAAAGACTCCTACAAAACTGAATAAATTATTTATTAGTGAGATCCTCCAGCACGCTTCCACAAAATTCTCCTTGCACAGACTCATGTGTTTTGCATGAGGTCCATAAAATCTCCCTCTCCCAAGCTTTTCTAAGGCCCCTGACAGTTTCATTCATGACAATGAAGCCAAGAGAGAAGCGAAAGGCACCAGCAGGAACAAAAGGAGATAAAACACCAGAGCAGATATGGATCTTGTGTATCTTCTCAAAAACAGTGTTTCAACAGCAAAAGCACTTCCACCACATGCTGAACACCACACCGTCTCTGTAACATTCCCCCTTTGTGTGAGAGAGAAGCAGATGTTCAAATGCCTTGTGCAGTCTATTGTCTGGAAATGCTATGAGCCCATTTTTCTCTACAGCCCCATCAGTGTTCCTTAATAACATGGTGTGTGGAAACAGTATTATTCCCCGTCTCCCCTTCCCTGTTATTTGGCTGCATGGTTGCCACGTGACAGCTGCTATCTGCTCCTTTACTGCAATCGATTACACATTATATCTGCAGCCACTGAATGTCTCTCCCTCCTCACAGAGCAGCTTCTGGGCTCTGATTTCTCAGAGACCACAGAACCTACCCAAACACCAGTTTCTGCTTCTGCTGTAGGTCTCCCTGTTCAGCTGGCACTTAACTTGAGGGAACAGTACAGTACTGCACCTCCCCAGATCCTCTGTGGAGGACAAAGAGATTTGTTTCACATTGTGCCTCACGCCTGCATCCTAGAACAGAAGCTTCCAGAGGGCTTATCTCTCCTTGTAAACCTAGTAGTAACAGCTTGTTGACATTGAATTCATAGTTACAGATATTACTAGATATCCAGACATATGCTTTTTTCCTAAAGCTCTTACATGATCTGAGCCTGGAAGTTTTAAAAAGAATGGCTGTGTCACTCAAAAGTATCATTTTTATCAGACTGGTTGTAGCAACAAAAGCCTAATACAGGTTTAGCCAGCATAATCCTGCATGGGAAAAGGAAAACCAGTCCTGCTGGTGCCTGAAACATCCATATCACATGCATACACACATGGATCAGCAGAGCTGAACTTCACAGGGTGCCCTTCACCTATTTAGCACAAAAAGGTACATCATGAAGCCTGTGAAGGGCACTGCCCCAGGATACCCGAATAGCAAAGCACTCCTTCGCTGGATGCGGCTACACCCGTAAATTTGGAGTTTGTGCAAATGCAGCCAGCTCAGGAGAGGGGAGACCCAGGCACACTTTCAGACACAGTTTGCCAGTACAACAAGAACAGCACACAAAGTTTACAGGTTCGCAGCTCTGCCACCCCGACTCACACAGCTACGCCAACAGAAATCTAGCATTTCCAAAAGTGTTATCTGTAGTCTAGACAACTCCACGTGGTGTCTGGCACTCTAGAAGTTAAGCTGATAATAGGAGTGACTTTTCTTAAAGAGATTGTAAATACTGAGTTATAGTAAGACTATATCCCTTAACGAGTTCCTATAGATGATTTATGCTCTTCTTCCTACGCTCAGCCACGCATTTTTATTTTCTCGTACATCACACTGATGCTGGCAGTAAATCTCTACAATATCTAGTCCTCCCTCCATAATAGAAAAACTCATTACTATGCCCCAGCTGCTTTAGGACACTTTCACATGAATTTATGAATATTCAAACTCCATCTAGTACTCAGCTTCTTTGGGTCCAGCCACTGCTGTCTTGAAGAGAGGCTGCCAAAGATCTCATAATACTTTCATTAGCTTTGAGCTCTCCCATTATGAAATCAGCAATATGTTTAGTGCCAATAAAGCTCTGGGAGCAGTCCCATTTTTCAAGAGCCAGTGGCAATTGGAGGCTTTCAGCATCTTGCCCGATCAACTTGGAAATGCTGCGTTGCAGCAAGTGAGGCCTTTCACACCACAGAAATTTCTCAGAGCAGCTCCTGTCACCTCGGCACAAGACACCTGTCATGGCCATGCTGGGAGCAGATTTCTTGCAAAGTAGAACACACCTCCCAGGAAGAAAAAACTTGGAGGTGTAGGTGATTTCTCAGCTTTGATGAAAACTGGCCTGCACACCAGATGAAAGAAAGGGCAGCTTTCGTGAGCACTTCAACATTACAGGGCAATCAATGCATTATTCACACAGAATCACCAAAGCTGGGGTTGGAAGGGACTTCTGGAGACCATCTGCCCAATCCTCCTGCTAGAGAAGGCTCATTTAGAGCAGGTTGCACAGGTAGGTTTTGAATATCCCCACAGAAGGAGACTCCATAACCTCTATGGGCAGCCTGTTCCAGTGCTCTGTCAGCCTCCAAGTAAAACTTTTCTTCCTCATACTTGGATGGAACTTCAACTTTCTGCCCATTGTTACTGGGCACCACTGAAAATAGTATCTGGTCCCATCCTCCTGACTTAGCCAGGTAAATTTTAAAAGATCTGAAATCTAAACCAGAAACTCTAAGTTTCATAAAAACAACTGGAATTTTGGTTTCATAGAAATGACAAGAATTTCAGACAGCCTTGCATGTGTTCTCCTTCTCAAAGTTGGAGAAACCAAGACCAGGCAAGAGCCCTAAGTGTTAGAGCCCAGGATCTGGGCAGCAACACGTGCTCCTGACAGCTCCACTCCTCCCAGCACTCCCATCTCCCCAAACCAGGAGCAAAGCAGCACAGCTCTTAGGACTTGACACTGTTTAACTCCAGCACACACCATGTTCAGGCAACTGTGCCTGGAAAGCTGGCAGCCCCTGAAGGGTTGGACCATTTCCAGGGGCACCATCCTTAATTCCACAGAAGTCCTGCCACCCCATTCCAAGAATATCCAAGCAGCAAAAAGGAGAGGAGTCGGACACTTGCCCCCCAAGCAAACGCTAATGCAGATAAATAGAGGAAATGGCTCCACTTGGGAGAGGATTCAAAGCCACAGGCACATCTCCAGCTGAAGCACTGTATCTGTTCCCTTCTAGGAAAGAGCACCGTCCTCGTAAGCCAGGCTTTTATCCAGCCCAGGAAGACAACAACCTTTTAAGTGGTGAGTGCTGAGCATAATTCATTTTCATCCTTTGAAAAAAGTAATGGGACAAATCTAAAAATGAGCGAGCAGCTTGAAAATTGGTTTAAGCTTCTGTAAACCCATCTATCATTCAAGGCACAAGATTTGTTTTAAACTAGTTCCACCAGAGCAGTGAACATTAGATAAAGGAGGTGAGAAAGACTGCTGTCAGCAAGACAAAAACCTGAAGCACAGAGCTGAGATGGGAACTGGAATTTTAGAGTGAGGGACCATTAGTTTAATGACAGAGAGCTGGGAAGGGCTAGAGACAGACAAGTCTATGGGAGTAATTATATTCTGCTTATCTAAATTTCACACTAAAATGAAAGCATAATGTTGTCAACACCCTTCCTGCCCTAACCTGCTACTTTATTAGGTTCTGTTAAAGAGCTGTCCTAAGGATGATGCAGTTCTAACATGCAAGAGACCCCAGTTCTCTGCTGCCAGGCTCCCTGGGCACATGTTCATACTTGTACTCCACAACTCATCACCAACCAGCACAAGTCCCCCACATGGATGGAACAGCAAGATGAGCAGCAAGGCAGAAGCATGGACACATCTTAAACTGTCCATTGCAAGCCTCCAGGGAAAACTACTGTGCCCAGGATGTCAAAACTCCTGCTGCATTTTGTGCAGCTAATCCCTTCCTACCACCCGCAAAGGGCACTTCAGCACAACCAGAATATCAGGACTTATTTAGCTTTCAGTAAAACAGCCCAGCCTTTGCAGCACAACACCAATAAGCAGAGAGTTTTCCCACCCCTGTGCAAGCAGCTCTGGCCTGCAGCCAAGCAGCTCCCACACAGCTGCTGAGCAAGAACAGCCCTTCCACCCGTTGGTCTCGATGGTCCATTTGTCACCCGGCAGCAAGCTGGGACACTCCTCACAAAGGCAGCAACAGAGGCAGCTTTGGCCCTGCCAGAGGAGACAGCCCTCCCATGCCATGGTGCTGCAGTGCTTAAATACCAGGTGATCAGGGACAAGGGCACTAGACCAATTCCAGTGACACTTACCCACTTAGAGGTCGGGTTTTTCTGATCTCAAAGAACTGTGTTCCCGTGTGATTGTATCTGCATTTTGTCTGTTAAAGGAAAGTAACTTGAAAGCCAAGCAATAAAATAACACTGCTCAAAAGGTGAATTTCAGTTCTGAGTTCCTGCTGAAACACAAAACAGGCAGTAAAAGTCAATGACTCTCAGATATGAAACACTTGGCATGTGAAATAAAGCAAAACTTTTCACTTGTCTTTTTATATGACCTATAAACAGCACTAGGTGCAGTGTCAGGTATTAAGGTTGACTATCTAAAATGACACTGAAATTCAGCATTTGAAGGTTATAAATTCTCTTTTCCACTAGGTCCCACTCACTACTAGGTTGCAAGTTTGAAAAAAGTCCCCCATTTGGGCAAGAGAAAGCTTTCATAGCCTACCCAAACCAATCAACATAACCCATGGTCTGAAAAAAATTATTTCCTTTAGAAGTCTTTTAACTCCATCAGCCACATGGCTCACCTATGACCTGTCATCCAAAACCATTGCAGCTGCATCCATTCACACTTAGAAAATATAAACCATTCTCTAAAAAAATACAATGCTCTTGAAATGAAAACAACCAGCTGGTGCAAGTCAAGGTCATTAGCTAACACTAATGGTAGAAAAGTTCATCACAAATGATGCCAGCAGACAGTCAGCCAAATCTCAGCACCACTTGCCTCAGCACAGGCTGCCACACAAAAAGCAGCAGCATCACCAAAAGCAGCCTCTTCCCTGCTCCTTGAGCATTGCTCTTCAAGCAGCAACACAATAAATCAGAACAGGAAAACAATCTGTTCAGTAAAAACAAAACCAAAACAAAAAACCCTATAAAGTTTTGTAAAAAAAAAAAAACCACACTGCCCATACCCTTTCTAGGTTATTAGATGAGATGATTAGATGATTTTCCAGTTGAATCTCTTTACAAACCTAGTACCCAAATTCTATTCCCACCAGAATGTTCATGCCAGTAGAACTGGTGATACCAAGGCAGATATCAGGGCACAAGCAGGCAGGTGACCCCATGGAAGCGAAGAGTTGCTTGCAAGGCACAAATAGCACAGCTGGATGTATAACCATAGCCTAAAAAAACCCTCCAGCTCTCACGAGGATGCTCTGAACTGGCTTCAATTAGAGTTCAGAGTGCTCCACAAACAAGGCTTTACTTCCCTCCTGCCTTCAAAACCTAATTCCTGGGGCCCTTTCAGGGTGCTCTGCACAAAGCATACATCCTCTTTCAGCCCTCAAAGGAAGCTCAGATGCTGCTCCCCAGCCCACTCTGAAGCTTCTCTGAACACAGATCCAAACCCTGTGCCTAAGGCCTGCTCCTGCTACATAGCAGAATGCAGGATTTCAAAACTACTATGGGGTGAGGTGGGGGATAATACACTATTTTGAGCTCTGGTATACATGGTATCCTCTCTGGCACAATCTCAGCAAGCAACAAGCCTCTTGTGCTGGCCACGTGGCTGCCATAAAGAAGAGAAAGGCACTGTCCCCCTGCAGAGCAGGCAGGCCCCAGCCTCCCTCCCCACGGCAGCTGCTGCAGCTCCAAGCCCGGCTGCCGCCCTGATCCCAAGCACGACTCCCCACCAAGCTAACCACGCTGGCTATTTTTGGATGTTCTTCCAGCTGCCACCCATATCCTTTCTTAATCCTTACCAGGACTTTACACTCATTCCTCATCCCCACAGTTTCCCCACACACGTAACAAGGCAGAGTTTAAGAAAAAACCAACATCTAAGAGTAGCATCTGGGCCAGCAACCTTCTCTGAAATTATCTGTCAGGAATTGGAAAGCCAGGAATTGGGTGTGGGGCAGTGACAGAGAGGCTAGACAGATGTGTAGATCCCTGATGAATCCCCCAAGCAACGTGGGACATCTGGAAGGGAGATTGCTTTGGTCAGTTCCTGTGTCACAGGCAAGCCTGCCCACCTTGGGGTCAGGCCAGCTGCTTGTGCCCCCCACCACAGTGACAAGCTCTCCCTGCAGGCTGAGCACACAGGCAATCCTCAGGGAACCCACAGGGGCTGCCAAGGCAGAGGGAGAAAGGGTCTGCCACAACACTGGCTCTCTCAGTCACTTTATGATGAGATATTATTTCTCCAGGCATCATGATCTGATCGTAATATCCTCATAAATCAACTTCAGAATAAGCATTTCTTTTCTCACCAATGTCACTTCAGTTAAATTTTTCAGTATAATTTATAGCTAATTACATCTCCCAGAGGATTGCAATGACAAACTCAGTGCTGCTGGTGCTATCACAAATCCCTGGAGGCATCCTTTTACCCCCAAATTATCCCAACCCCTTGCAACCAGCTAAAGCTCCGGTAAAGCTCTGTTAATTCACACCAGGCACAAGTCAGCCTTCTTTCCAGAGACCACACACTCGAGAAGGATACTGCAGCATCTTCATGTAGGTCTGTATTGCCTGGAGCCATTCTGGGATAGACATGGAGAGCTTGTAGTTTGGCACTGGCGGCACTGAGGGCTGGACACAAGAAAAAAGATAAAGAGGTTAGACAGCCACGGCTCCCCGCAGAGCAGATAAGTGATTTATTTACCCGAGCAGCGGCATGTGCTTAGTGCAACACAACGCGGCAGCACAGATGGCTCAAACCCCACGTGAACTCCAGCATCAGGCACAGTCATCCTGCTGACCACGGGGGCTGCCCCAGCAGCAGAGCCAGCCCCTGTCCCTGCACAGAGGGGCTGTGACAGGCTGATCATCAGAGCCACCAGCATCCCTCAAACACCACCCTATGCAGGCAGGCAGTCCAGCACAGGAAGCCTAAGCTTCCCATTTCCACCCCCCTGCACAGGACAGTTTGGATGAGCAGAGTCCCAGTTCTGACTCTGCTGTTCTCCCTCCCCTAGGAAGCCATTTCAAGTCTAATTTTTGGCCTCCTTTACCACAAGAGAAAGATAAAAGGAGACAAAGATCCCAGGCTGCATAATTTCCCATCTGCCATGTGTCTGCAGCATGCTTGCTGGGGAGGGAGAGCACAGTACCTAGAAGACCACCTGGGACCCAAATATTTAATGACATTAAGACACTTAAAGATATAGACTGGCAACATAATGGGATTTTTCCAAAATCTCGTAAGACATCTGCTTGTGCCTAAGCATTTTAAGAAGGCAGGCCCTCAATCCATGTTTAATCCCCACAGCTATTTGGCTCCTGCAGCCATGCAGGAAAGGGGCACAGCCTTGTCCAAAGTCCATTTATTTCAGGGGTGAGACTGCAAAATACGGAGTCAGCAGATATTAAAGTGAGCAGCATGGCTAAAAAAGAAGTTAGCATAATTCTCACAGTGGAGGAAGCAGTTTATTTGAATATTAATGCAGATTCAAACACAGGAACCAGCAATTTGGGCAGCTGTGACAAGGTGCAAAGAAAAGAGTCTGTGGGACCACATGGTCGTAACCATAGTTTAAAGCTCATAAAGTGACATATCACCGTCCTTAATACACTTCAAGTCAGCAATTACTGATAAGAACAGCAAGTTTAGGTGGCATGGGGCCATCTCTGCCACACAGTTCCTCTCCAGTTCCCAGCCCTGTTAAGATTGCATGTTTGCTTTCAGAGAACAAGCACCAGTAATCCCAAGGCGACAAAACCCAGCATTTACTACATGCCACGAGTTACTACAGTCAAACAGTAAATACACCTTGGAGAAGAGGGGAAAAAAAACCACCAAACCTCCTACACTACTGGCACACAGAAACATATTGTAAGTGGCAAGCAGATGGCAAGGCTTCCAGCTCACCCCCACCATCGCAGTGCTACACAGGCGCCGGCACGCCTGCACACATGGGCTTTCTCCTCTCACCAGTGGGAGTTATGAGCAAGACTCATTAGCGCTTCTTAATCAAGATTTTCATGCCTATGCTCTTCATTAGAGGCATTTTTTTGGTTCCACAGGTTCCTTTCTCACCCAGCCCCTTTGGGCTAGATGAATTATTCACCTGGACTCAACACACCAGATAAGGCTCAAGTTTCAGAAGCAGCCAGGAGCTAACAAAGGGAATTATGGCAGGGCTGTCACACCTTCCCAGGGTGGCCATTTCTGTTCCAATATACTCAGTCCTTTGCTTCAAAGATACAGAAGCTCTAGGTGCATGCATTGCACTTACACAACACACTGAGGCAATGGGAGCCCCAGCCAGTGAGGGGCCTGGCTGCTGCAGAGGTGGGGTTTTCATCCTTTTCCCAGCCCTTACCCTGCTGTGGGACCCAGGACAGTACCCCATAGGGATAGCACCAGTGTGAACAGACACAGCCCCTCCTGAAACCCACAGTGGCCACCCTCACCAGAGGGGACAGGTTCAGACCTCCAAGTGAGGTGCTCCCCATCTCCAAGGCAGGTGATCACATTATCCAAGGAGGATGATCGTGTCAGATACCAGAGCATAGCCTAGGAAAGAGAACCAGGGTTTTCCCACTGGCTAGAACATATTCCAGTTACCTCAGCAGGCCTGCTGAGCCAAGAGGCTCAAGCCCCTCCAGGCAAGAAGGGAGAAGCATCCATAAGCCTGAGCCCACACAGGGCAGCACTGCTCTCCTCTCTCCAGTGCAGGGCAGGCAAGCACACACACCATGCTGCCAGCCAGACCAGGCAGTGGAGAGCCATGCGACACTCCCACTCCTTCCAAACATTTTTCCCTCCCTGATTCCTCCCCCAGCTGCAGGAGGACTGATCCTGGGCACCCACCCAGCATGGAGCAGAAGCCAGGGCTGCACAATAAAAACAAGTGAAGGAAAGCACAGCTTTGCTGTGATTGAGGATGGAGCCCTCCAGCTCCTGATATGCATCCACAGCAGCAAGGAACAGGCAAGGGTTTGTAGCAGGAGGTCACGGATGGCAAGAGGAAATGCACACACAGCACTACAGACCATGAATTTGTAAAGCAAGTGAAATTCAGAGACGAGTCAGATGAAAAGCCTTGACCTTATATCAGTCTTTCCAAGGAACAGCAGCTCCAGACAGTGGAGCTGCTGCAATGCAAGACCACATGGCAGAGCTGGAGACTCATCCCATGGCTGGAAATGCAGTGGTCTCAGTTCACCACAGACATCCTGTGTGAAACTCGTTTTGCCCGACTCCACTGTCTCACTCAATGACCAGAAAGTCATTTTCTACTAGCTCCCCCTGCAAGCACACTGTTACTCAGCACGGATGAAGCTGACAGGCAAGAGTCCTCAAAGCTGCTGAGAGGTTTAATTTATTACCATCTCCAAGATCACAGTACAGATAAAGGACTGCACAGCCCTTCCAAACTGTGAGCCTGCACTATTCCCAGAGCTCAAGCCAACAGTCAGAGGTGGGGACCCCACGGGTTCCAAAACTGCCCTTGCACACAAGGCAGCTTTTGGCAAGGACTCTGCCTCTTGAGAGAGATGCAGCCCTGCACCTCTGCAGTTTGCATTTGTTCCAGTAAGGACAACCTCAGTGACAGTCAGAAGCTACTTACCACCCTGCGTGTATGATTGCTGAGACTAATGCCGAGATGATTAGAGCAATCAAGTGGAGCTTCTTGGAGAGGGGATGAAAACTCTCTCCCATCACTAGGGATTAAGAACAGATCAGATGCAGAAATGGAGCAGTTGCACACGCCACTCACTCAGCCTGAACCAACTATCAATGCAAGCAGATTACAAATCATCTTCTCACAGGCGCAAGTTTCTCTCATCACTCCCAAACAGCAGTACCTGTTCTTTTTCAGGGTGACATATATCCAGCAGAATAAGCCAATTAAGAAAATTTGTACATTTAAGGAATAAGTCTCCACTCACATTTCTACTCTGACCCAGAAATTACCATCACAACTTTGGTAATCCACTACGACTTTGTGGCAAAAAAAAAAAAAAAAGCCCTGCTACTAATCTTCATTTGCTCACCTGAGCTGTGTTGGCCCTAATAAGGACCAGGTATTCCTTAAACTACTCTCTGACCCCAGAGGTCCCACACTTAGCCAGCAAGAGCTACTTAGTCCCAGAGGGCACTAGGTCCTGCTGCCCCTGAAGAAATTAATCACTGTAACAGGGATTTTGCCTCCAGGCACTGCTGGAGGAGTACAACTCCTACAGCACTAGGCACTGATCATCAGCATCAAATGATCTGGCCAGGCAGATTTCAAAACATTTTTTATTCTGCCTGGCTTACGCACATGCTATAGAGAGTCAGCCCAGAGCTGTGGCACTGAGGGAGAAGCCATGGGCAATGCTCTCTGGGACATTCCCACAGGAATACACTGTGCAGGCCAGCACACTGGAGCCACTGGCATGTCTCTCACCAGATGCTTTGTCAGTCACCACGGGTGTCATCAGTAGAAGTTACATGCTCTGGAGCTGGGAAGTAAAGGATGAAAGCCAAGTCTAGCACATGCTTTGCCATCTCTTAACAGCAACTGGGCTTGCAGGCCATCTAGACTGGCATAAGCTGGTCAGGCTGCTGAAACAAGAAGTTCTGCCCTCTCCCTACCCCTTCATTTCCACCTCAAGTGCTTGTGTAAGTACAAGATGAACCACACCAAGGAACCACAAACTCAGCATAACCTGATTATTCTTTAGCTGGATATGCTCCCCCATCCAAACAAAGGCTGGTTCCAGCACAAGGAGAGCAGAGTGGAGAGAGATCGTCCGTTTTGCACCTGCACTGGACTAAACATTGCAGAAGAGAGATGAAAGGCCTCTTCAGCCTGCATCTTATTTGACAAGCACCTTCTCAATACAGCCCTACGCAATAAGCTTTCAACTTCCCTGTGTACAGAATTTTCTTCCTACTCCAAGAAAAGAACAGGCATATGGTTCATGTCAGTGTCACTGACAGCTTGGACCATGACAGCAGCAGCCCAACATCTCACCCCAGCACTCAGAGGGGTATGAATCAACCCAGACTTCAGTGGTCAGCTCACATAAATGCTGCTTTATGCGAGGAGTGAATCAAGCTCAAAGTCTGCCAAAGCAGAGAGTCTTAAAGACATCGTGATCAGTAATGCAGCACAGTGTCGAGAAGCCTTGGAACAACAGCACACACCAACATTTTGCTGGCTGGCTGGAGGAAAAAGACTTGGGTGAGGCAGAGCTGTTCGGGGCTTGTACTGAGGAACGTCCCAAACAAAAGCATTTGGAATCTTTCCACATACTGGAAATGAAATGTCTGCGTTTTGAATCCCTTGTCACATTTGAGGAGCAATGCTGCGTTTAAGGAAATGCCTGTGTTCCAAAAGGAAAAGAAAAATCTGCTTTAAATTGCACAAAGTGCTCCACTCAGTCCCTGAAGATTTTTTTCAACTCTTGTTTTCTGCTTTATTCTCCCCAAGCTAAAAGGATTAATGTTCTTCCTGCTTGTTCCCCAGGACAACAACTGCAGCCCCTAAGCACCCCGCAGCCTCCGTACCGCCTTCTGGGCGCTTTCGGACAGCAGACGCCCCATCCCTCTCCCCGCTGCCCCGAGAGCATCCTCCGGGCTGCGGTGTCACACCCTCCCACCCGGCCCTGGCGCCTCCCCGGCCGCGCGAGGCGCACAGAACGGACAGCAGGGCTCCTGGGGCTCCGTGTCGCCCGCTCCTCCCGCACGAGGGGACACACGGGGGCTTCGCCTTACCCGAGCCAGGCAGGTGGCGCTCCGGATGGCCGCCGCCACGGCTCCGCCGTCGGGGTGCACCCGCTCCACGTGCCCCCACATCCGCTCCCAGGTCTGCCCGTCCATGGGGAAGCCGCTCTTGTTCACCAGGAAGAGCGAGCCGCCGTCCCGCTGCTGCTCCTGCTCCTCCTCCTCCGAGCCCCNCCCGGGACCGCTGCCGGGATGTGCCCCGCGGCCTCGCCGCCGGCCGGCCGCTCTTTACGTGTATCTCTCTGTGTGTGCCTTTATGTATATCCCTGTGGGCGTGCGGAGGAGGCTGGCGGGGGCGGTCCCTCGCTAGAGGCGGCGGCCCGTTCGCTCCGGGCGCCCCGTCCCGACCCCGGTACCGGCTGCGGCCGCGCTGGGGGCGCGCCCCGCGCCGCGCGCCATGCCGCGCGTTACCGCGCGACCGGCCGCTCGCCCGCCCGCGGCGCGCCCCCATTGGCCGCCGCAACAAAGAGGGGCGGGGCCAGCGGGGCGGGGCGGGCCGCCACTGGCGGAGACGCCGCTGGAAGGCGCCCCCTGCCGGAGAGCCCGAGACACCACAACCGGGCGGCGCCGTCCGAGCGCTTTCGCCCGCAGCCGAACCGAGCCGAGCCGAGCCACATCGAGCCCAGGCCAGCCGAACCCCAGCAGAGCCGAGCCGAGCCGAGCCTCTCCGAGCCGAGGCGATCCCCTCAATCCAAACCCAGCCCAGCCCGAGCGCAGCCGTGCGTCCCGGTCCCCACTGCGTGATGGACGCCGGAGGATGAAACTCCTCATCGGAGAGAGCCGGGCTGTTCGTTCTTCCCAACAGAGCTAGAAGATCCCCTGTTCAGCGCTCAGCATTGCGGCGGTGGCAGTGAGATCCCGGCCTGAAGGCAAAGCGCTGCGAGAGAGGCACCGGGCGCTTGTGAGGGGTGGGCAGAGGAGCGCCCCAGGCCCGGGCAGAGAACTGGCGGTGCTGCCCTCTCCAGCGCCCACTGTGCCCTGATGGCTATGGCCACCTCGGACGGGAATTTTCAGCTCTTCATATCAAGCACAACAGTGTCAGTGTAATGCATTTCCTAGAGCTATGAGTGACCCCCCCATCACATACAAGCAGTCTGAAAAACGTGCTCCCGTCCCCTGCCCATGCGCTCAGATACTGCTGCCACTCTGGGCTCCCCTGCTCCCAGACAGGAATAAATTTCTGCGGTGCCCTAATCAGCTTCCCGAAGGCTCTCAGGAGCCAGAAGTGTATGCTGAGTTGCTAATCACTCTCCACAGGAGCCGATGTCTCTGTGAGTCCTACCAGTAATCCTCCCTGCTGTCCCCTGGCCACATGTTATGCCAGAATCTCATCAGGGGGTTTAATGGGAGGAAGGACAGCGAAAAGCTGTTCCATCAGCTAAAGCAAATCAAGGGCTTCAGCTTACATGGCTTGCCCAGCGTCAGCTTTCAGCCCAAGAGACTTTGGTGTAGGAAAGCCCCCGGGCTGAATGTGGGGGCTCTGTTGTATATAGCAACACAATCCGGGGAAAGGAGTAAAGGTCAGAGTGGATTTAGACCTGCTGTGGTATGAAGTCTTCACCCTCTCCACTATGTCCTGCATTTCCCTAATCATCAAGCAAATGCTGCAGCTGGAGAGAAAATATGCATCCATGCTGGGCAGAGACCACACACACACACACACACACACACGCCCTGCTGGGTTTGGAAGCAGGAGCAGGATCCCAGGGGAAGTAGTGTCTCTCCTGGAGCGCAGATGATGCTGAAAATCAGCAAGATGTGAGGGCACCAAGATGAGTTCCCGATGGGAGATGATGAAACACAGAGACCCAGAGAGGCTGCAGATGGCTGCAGGCACAGAGGAAAGGGCTCTCAAGGAGCCAAAGGTGGCTCAGGCAAGACAGCACAAGGAAGGAAAGGCCAAGAAAGTCTGTGAGTTCACTGGAGCAAAGCCAGGGGAAAGCCTGAAAATCATTCACACCTGGATCTTAGAACTAATGGGACTGTGCAGGTGGTGGCATCCATGTGTGAGCATCCATGTGTGAGGGGCATACTGCATGTGACAGAGCCTGGAGTGCTGGGATTACACAGCAGAATGCCATCCTCAAGGATGCTGATACACAAGCTGGCAGTCACGTATACCCCAGAGCTTGTTCCCTGTTGGAACAGACAACCATGTTGAGGCTGTCACAGCCTTGCTCAGTGCTGCTTCACTGCCCAGAGCAGCCAGGAACCTTCAGATTGCGTTTTCCTGTACCCACCCACTTCTTAGCCACTCTGGAGGGGTGAAAATTAGAGCGATGCTTTGTGCTTTGCAGTTCAAAGCCTCCTGCATCCACCATGTCAGGGCGTGCTCCATGCCGGAGGGAAGGACTCTCCCTGGCCAGACAGGTAAGGGGCATGGCAAAGTTCAGACACCACAGCTCTGTTCACAGCAGTCTGCAGCATTTAGACCACTTCCACTGAGGACTGAAAGAAAGAAAGAAAATTCTTACGAACTCCTCCCTGATGCTCAGGCAGAAGAGGACAAGTTGAACTCCCAGAGGTCAGCCAGTGTGTCCAAGGCCAGCTGTGGGCTGGACAGGCAGGGCAGAAGTTAGCTGAGGTCCTGGAGCTAAAGGCAGCTTTGAAACAACAGCCTAAGGAAATAAGAGTCCCTAAGTTCCTACAACTCAGGGAAAGTCTTAATAACCTGCTCGCCAGCTACAAATTAACCGTAAAAATAGAATAATGCTGCTTTGGATCAGCCAAAGTCCTCCCTGGTATTAGTTATGAACAGACATTCAAGACGAGTAAAAGCAGGATGGGATATGCATCATGCCCCCAGTATCCAATGGCTTTCACCTCGTGGGGTCACCTGATTTTGATACCATGACTCTCAGCAGAGCTGCCTTGCTCCCTGCTCCGTTTGCAGGTCTTCCTCTCACACCAGGTTCCTGCCCAGCCTCTGTCCCAGTGTGCCAGACCTGTCTGACTTTGAAATTCAGTCACTTTGTATGGATGTACCTTTCTAAAGCTAGCTCTGAACAACACCTCAAATCTAGTCTTACTCCTAATGCAGAACTCATTGCTACCACAGCTGCTTTCTGGGTCAAAGGAACTGATTTGATCATACCGTCATCATGTAAGAGGGTTTCAACCTTCATTATTTCCAATTGCAGGCTCATTTAAATGCAGCATTCAAAAGGCCCTGCAGTACAATTACACAACCAAGTGCAGGAAAATTAGTAGCTCTTAATTTGCACCGTGGCAGCAAGGTGATATCAGCATTGGCACTTTTCCCAAGCAGACTTCTTCTCCAAAGTGCCACCCCCACACCCCCACAGGGAGTCCCACTATCCTCTTCCTCTGAAAGCATCCTCCTGCAAACAGCAATGAATTCAGCGCGGCCACACAGCAAAACCTCACTGCCCTGTGATACTGAGCAGAGGAAGTTCATTCATGTATTTATTTGAGCTTGTCTGGGAAATCACTTCCTCTATTACGCATTGTTTCCAAACAACCCTTCTTGTGCAAAGAGCCAGCAGGAGAAGGCTTTCCTGGGCAGCAGCTCCAGCCTGACCTGGCCTCAGGAGAGGGAGCTGCAGCCAGGCTGGGGAACGGAGGACTGGTGTCATTTGCTGTCTCATGGCCTGCAAGGTCTCATGCTCCTGCTTTGCTGCTTTGAAATTCGGTGGTTTTCTGCTCTGCAGATCTTTTGCCAGCACAGTTCCAGCCTTTTGTAAGACCTTTGTAAGGCCTTGTCCAGACTCTGCTATCAACAAACCCTGTTATGTGAAAATACTTCTCACTGTGAACAGGAATGCCCCCTCTGTGCTACCAGGGCCACAGAGGGGGCAGCAAACCCAGAAGTGTAACAAGACCAGCAGCAGCACTGCAGCAAACGATGGGCTGGTCAGCAGACTGCCCTTGCCCTTGTCCCTGCCTCTGCCTGGCCAGCCCTGGCTCTGCAACTTTGGACCTCTCCAAGCCAGGCCATGTGGCAATTCCCCAGGTCCCAGTCCACAACAGCACCCTTGTCAGAGCCACAGCCATGCCACAAAGCTGGCCCTGGTGCATTAGCTTTGAGAGGGGAGCTGCTCCAGCAGCCCAGCCAGCAGGGGCAGGAGACACATTTTGTTCCAACCCTCCTAGGAACAGATGAAGTTTTCTTTTGTGCAAGAAGGGGGTGTTCAAATCTGCTGCCATCCGAGGCAGTGCTGGGAAGCAAAACCTTGTTTATCTTTTCTCCTTTCCTTCCACCCAATGGTAGCAGGACAGATCTGGACCTGGGTTGTTTCCCAGGTTGGTAGAAGTGGACACTAAGTGCTGAGCACTCACTGAAGGTCCCTGTACCAGTATCAGTTACTGGCGGAGCAGGACATGTGCCCACAGTACCTCCAGCTGGCAGCACTCAGTGCAAAAGCCTGAAGCCTTGGGTACGTTCCCAGTGAGAGGAAAGCTGATGTCTTTAGAAACAATTTGATGGGTGAAGGTGTGGGTGTTAGCATCTTTGAAATGGGACTTAATGTCTCTACCAACTCTGGGCAGCAGGTTCCTTGCAGAGCCCAGACAGCTCAGCTCCTGAAACAAACAAGTGGGTCTGCACAGGCCTGCGTTTCTGAACTTTGGGGTAAAACAGTAGGTTCAAGGGGGGAATATGTGGTAAGCATTTAGGGAAGGCTGTACCTTCCTAGTACCTCAGCCAATGAGGAAGGGAAGAGGGCAAGGTGCGGCCAGGAGTTTAGGATAAGAAGAGGCTGAGTGCTCCAAAAGCTCAAGAGAGAAAAGTTTGTGGGTGTGTGCCCCAGTGAACTTTCTCCCTTTATGTGAATAAATTTGCAGGACTCCTCTGTCTCCTTTTTGGACATAAACCTGTGGCGTTTCTGCATTTTCTTGACACCAGCTTGGGTACACTGTTCTGCTGAAGTCAAGCCAAGTGGTCTTAATGGCCTTTTCTGCATTTAGGAGCCAGCAGAGTGGCTGCAGTCCAAAATGGTTAATCCTACAGAGGTGCTTCAGCTTTGCAGAGGGCAGCAGAAAAACACAGGTCAAGAAAGTTTGCCTGCTGTAAGTAAATTGCATTATTGCAATGCAAATATTGGCCCATTTCCTGAAAAGACCATAGTGACCTCATTTGATCCTTTGAAAGGAATATAAAATTTGTTTGTTTGGGGCTTTTTTTCCTAAATTGGACGTTATGCTGGAATGGGATTTTTTTAGTAATGAAATTAAAGGTCAAACTGTGATAAGGATGTAACCATGGCAATACGAGAATGGCTGTGGTACAAGTTTGTGGGAGCAATTTGCGTAACCAACAAGAACAACTTTCTGTATTCATAAAACTTCCCTGTGATCACTGGGAAAACAAATATGTAATGCAGACTTAAAAAAAAAAAAAGGCAAGCTATAAAAGAAATGCTTGAGGGTGTGCTTCCTTGGAGCTTTACCCAAGGCAGCCTTTTCTGAGAACTCTTCACACACTGTTTGTTTTGCAATGGTCTAGCAGAAAAAACAGCCATCAGCTGTTTTGGCTGCACCAATGAAGAACTTCAGCAGCATGTTTTGGTTTCTGCCTGAGCAAGTCCTGAAACTCCTGCAATAATTCTACTGCAACAAATCATTACGGTGTTTATTTTAGATGGGACTAGATGGACTCCAGCTGTTCTCAGACTAGTCCAACAGGCAAGATTTCCTTGCATTAAAAAATGTTTTTAAAAGCATTAAAAAAAAACCAAAAAACAAAGTGTCATGAAAAGCCTATAAATCAGACCTTCCCCAAAACTGGTTTGCAAATTTTCACTTCCCACTCCCCATTGCAGGTCAGCATGTCCTAGTAACCTGACTGAGCCTTTGCTGACAGTGAAATAGGCTTTTCCATACTTCCTACAGTCACCTCATTCTGGTCTGTAACTGCTGGCACCAGATACAGGTGAAACTGTTGTTTCTGAGTGGTACAACATCAGCATCCCAATTAGCCTGCCTTACTCCTGTCTTGCTCCCAAGTTTCAGTCTCAAACATTGCAGTAGCTGGGGAAAATAATTACATCAATAGAGTTTGCTGTGAAGGTCTTACTTGACACCGTATCACATGATTTGTTCTCTGCAGCAAGCTCTGCTTACAAAAACAAGAAAACACTAATGTAACCTTCCATAAATATTGGCCTTTTTTTTTTTTACTAATTACTTTTTTAACCTTTAGCCAGAGGGTAAACTACCCAGCACAATCACTTTTTTTTTTTTTTCCAGAGGAACTGCATAATAAAAATACAAGTAGTAAAGAAAGGCAGTGGCTGAAAAAAATCTGCTACCTAGAAATGAGATTTCTTTTCAGCAAACGTCAGCACCCGCAGGCCTTGTCACAAGGGAGCTGCCAATGGTGGCACCAAAGGTGAGAGTCAGGACTTACTGCCAAGTGAGCACCTGAGTCATCCCTGCCTGCGTGGAGAGAGGAATGTACTGCAATAAACCCCTGCCTGACTGAGGTTAGAAGCACAATTGTCGTTGCTGATCAGAAATAAATTAAGCAGTCTAGTTCTGCTATGGGATAACCTGTGCCCTCTAGGAAGAGTATGATGCTGGTTAGGAAACACTGACCAAATGTCGTCCTTTATATACTAAAGTTCCTCAAATGCATTTTCTTTCCAGGAAGAAAGAAAAGTAGACTGGAAAAGTTAGTAAGCTTAGCAATAGAATGTGTCACAAGGCCAAACACCAAAAGCCTTTGAACTGAGATGCTGTAAACCTGCAAAGAGAAATGTGTGATTTACTGTTCTCAATGCCATGGTGCTGCAAGGTGCCATCACGACACTGATGATTTCATCAAACAATTTTTGATCTGAAGCATCACTTCAAGCATCCCTGGGAGACAGTGCTCTGCAGATTAAGAGTCCCCCTTTCCAGAGAATGATGGAAGAGTAATCAAAATGCTGCAGAAGCACTTGAAGGTGACAGTAAAATTCAAATGCTATGGTCATTTTAAAAATAAAGCTCTTAAAGGAAATACAGTAATCTGGAGCGAAATTACTTTTTCTCAGCCATCTTCCTTATTTGCCATGACATGAATGACAGTAATTTTCAGAGCAAACTGAAGCCTACAGAGCAACTTCTGGGCTTGGAATCAAACCCAGGAATGCTGTGTAATCATGCAAGCTGCAGACTGTGAGTAGACTGCCTAATGCTCTCGGTGCACACAGACATTTCAGCCCTCATGAGATACTCACATTCTGAGCAGATGGAGTAGGTCAGAAAAAAATCACACTGACCATGGGGCATTCTGTTCCCCAAAAGCTGGGGGACATCTCTATCTCCCCTGATGACAGTCTGGTTTGGACAACTTTGTCCAGCTTCCAAGCCTTTGAGGGCTTCTCTACCCTTTTGAAGCTTCAGCGGGGCAGTGACAAGATGAGAAATGATGGTATTGCTAGGCTTTAGGCAGTAGCCTCTAAGTGAATTTCAGGCTTTTAGCATTAGGGCCCGAAGAAAATTCAGTTGTTCATTGGGAGCAGAAGATAACACAAATTCAAGTCCCCTGGAGCCAGTTAATGATCCCTGGGTGAGTCATTCTCACCCCTGTGGGACAGTGCCTCTTCATTCCACACAGGATGTACATTCTGTCTAATGCCTGCAGGGTTGTTCAGAACCAGCTGATGAATTATTCTGAGAAAATCAAGTTGCCTTCCAATATCTAATGGAGAAAACGCCATGCACAGCCTTGGAAACTGCGCTGTTTTATTTTAACTTGTTTTTCTCTTGCCAGCAAGCTAGACAATTTGATTTCTAAAAGAATAACTGACTCTGCAGTCATCTGCAGTCCCTCTATTACCTTAACCAAACTAGTGATCAACATCTAAAAAACCATAGGACTGCCCCATTCTGAAAAAAGAAAGTGAGAACTCTCTGGTTCAGCCTAATGCAGGCTAGAAAAACTTCTGAAGCCTTCAGTGCTTCCCTGGGACTTTTCCATCTGCATGGAGTTTGTAGCTTTTGTAGAATCTTGTGTCTATTTCTGGAAATTCGTAACCCAAGGCCACAATACTGACAATGCCCTTCAGATACTATTTACTGCCTTTTTAATGGTCTTGACACTGTTACAAGCAGAAGCAGTTTACTGAGGAAACACTGGAAATTAGCATCCTAGCGGCTGAATTTTGATCCCTGATATTAAGCAGATATTAGCTCGTTACTCACAAATATATAATTACTCACAAATCAGTAATTATGCCTAACCATTGCCAGTACTTAGCCTTTGTGACATACCTGCTGAAGTCCTTTCCACAAAGTTCAGGATATTATTGTTTTGTTTTCCAAAAAGTTGTTATTTAAAAGAGCTGTAAATATTGATTTAGAACATGGTCAGATAGGGTTAGTTGATTGTGAAGCACAGACAGGAGGAAACCCAGCAGACTTCTAAGAAACCCTTCAAGCCCAGGAAGCAGCTGGACTGTTAGGCATCTGCCTATTTTATCCATACGCCAACCACATCACTTTCTGGAAGGGGTAATACTTGTTAGCTTTGGATCACAGGGTACAGAAATTATTATCTGACTAATCACAGTTGAGATGGTTTCACATCTCCCATTTACCTGATGAGGTTTCTAGTGATCTCTTTGAAGGACCAAGAATCTAACCAGAAAAAAGAAAAAACCCACCAACGCCAAAACTCCAATGCCAAAGAAACTTTAAGGCGGCACTAATTTTCTGGGATTGTTCCTTCCTAGCTGTGGGAACGTTTCAATTACAGTGCTAAATGGGGATATTGCCTGCAGCTTTCATAGAGGTACCATGAGAGGAACATGACCTTGTGGTCCTGGCTGTAAAACGAAGAACCCACCTGAAAGCTCAACCCAGTGTTGAACTGTGTATTAGCATTGCTTGAAGACACAAGGCTTGTTTTTGCTGTGCTCTGCAGAACATGCAACCTCTTCTGTGAAGAATCTCCTATACCAAAATAGCTGAGAGAGAATCCCAGCTTTGTGGAGAAGTGAGATAAAAAAACTAAAACATTTTCTTACCACTACTCTACTTACTTTGAAGCAGGTTCCTCAAATTTGCCTGACTCACACCTGGGCTAAATGCCTGAGGGTAGGTGGCAGAACCCTTGCAGAGGGTTCACAAAGGTTGTGCTGTGCTCCCTCTGAAAACTCGGATTTTAGCCATAACTGAATGTAATGTCTCCCTTTTATCCTGTCTCAGAAGTTATCCTACCCTCTCTCCCCAGATAATCTCTCTGCAACCAAGTGCTTTATTAAAATAATATCTGCACTAACCTCAAGAAGCTGCCTTTGGATCACTCTGCTTTAGGGGTTAACTTGCACTTTCTTTTCCTCACAGACCTTTTCCAGAGCAAAGGAGAAATCTCTGTGCTAGAGCAGTACAACTCAACTACCAATGTTAGTACTTTAATTCCATGCCCTGAGAAAATTTCTCTGGATGCCAACACTCTTGTGGAGAATAAATTTCTATACCCTGCATACATGCACTCTGCATGTACAGGTATGTTTATTAATGACACAGTAAGTCATACACTTACACATTTTCCTACATTAAAAGGCAGGTTCTAAGGAAAAAAAATAATCACTTTTAGATTAGCAGCTGTATTAGCAGCTGTCAAAAATGTTACTCCTGGCTCCAATCAATTTAGGCATTATATACTTTATTAGTAACATATAATGGACAGGAATGACGCCATCCACATATACACATACATACAGTATTGCAATCAGAGAATATTCATTAAGAACTTTTAATTTTCTCTTGAAATAAAGAACTGGACACTAACAGACCCAAAATACTACAGCAAAACATATCTGTTATCTTCATGAGTAGAACAAAGACATGAGCAGTAAATAACATGGATCTTACACAGAAATACATTTCTCTTTGGAAATTTTTTGGCTTAATTCATTCTAGTTCCCGCATTAACATCACTTCTCCCTCTTTGCAGACTTCAGACCAAATGGTGAGGCTGGGGCAATCACATGTTATTGTGTACAGTGACAGCTTGTGCTCCATGAAACACTGATAGCCTGTAACACTTGAGGAGGTACATACATGTACTGAAAGACAACAACTGTAAAGGCCACACACTCCCATTCACAAAGGAAAACTAGTGAGTTCACAAAATGGAAAACAATAAATGTTTACAGCTCAACCCAATTTCACTTGGCTGTAGATGCACAAGGTAGTCCAAATATTTTTTAAAAATACATTTTTTCATTAGGCAACCTGGGCTGGCAGCTCTAATTACACACTCCACCAATTGTCTCTGAAACAAGAGATTGCCTTGAACAAAAGAGATGACCAAGAGGCTGAAGTTAGAAAAGTCCTATTAATCTGAAATGATCCATATGTATTCTTGCTACTTCTTGCCTTGTTCTTTCTTCCTTGTAAAACATGGGCATTTAGCAACAGAAAGAGATGTTACTAAAGACAAGCACCCATCTACAAATACTTGTTCTGAGGGACTTACCTACCAGCAAGTCTAGACTACGCCCTACAGGTCTGGTATTTTCACACCCAGCCAACAGAAATGAGAGGTTTAAGGCCATGGTAGGAATCCTAAATAAAAACGTTCTCTGAGTCTGTTCCACTGAAATTACCAAAAGTTTACCGTGGCTGGGAAGAAACACAAAGATACAAACTAATTTTAAGGCTAATCTCTGAATTTTGTAGCTGAAAGTTATCAATTGCACAACCTACTGGGCTCCTGGGA
Organism: Nicator chloris; assembly: GCA_013400495.1. Classification (NCBI taxonomy): domain Eukaryota; kingdom Metazoa; phylum Chordata; class Aves; order Passeriformes; family Pycnonotidae; genus Nicator; species Nicator chloris. The sequence goes on from WAAE01015010.1 coordinate 74,062, forward strand.
ACTTGGGGGCAGTCCCCTTGTTTATGCTACCCCCTGTGTGTTCTCTTGCACCCCCAAGAGCTCTCCTGAAACACTTGAAAAAAAGAGAAAATTGAAAAGCAAAAGCTGATCCATGAGATCAGGATGCCTCTCCTCACTTGGTTTCTTGCACCATCCTCTCCTAGTTGATGTGCAATTCCACTCATGATACAATTACCTTTTTAAACAGTTAGGATTTTTAGCCCCCAACTCTACTCTTGCTGGGGGGCTGAGCCAGGATCTCAAGGCTAAGAATCAGAAACCGTATTTCCAGTTCCAGATGAATGTGGGATTTCCAGGCTAAGAAGGTTGCATGGAGAACTCATAACAACCTTCCAGTATCTGAAGAGGGACTCCAGGGAAGTGAGAGGGACTCTCTCAGGAATTGTGATAGGACAAGAGGGAATGGGTACAAACTGAAAGGGAGGAAATTTAATTTAGATACCAGGAATAAATATTTTACTGTGAGGATGGTAAGACACTGGAACAGGTTGCCCAGGCAGGTTGTGGACACCCCAATCTTGGCAGTGTTCAAGGCCACGCTGGATAGAGCCTTGAGCAACCTGGTCCAGTGGGAGATGTCCCTGCCCTGGCAGGTGGGTTGGGACCAGATGATCTTTAAGGTCCCTTCCAACCTCTTAACATTCTATGATTCCATGTTTGATTGAGTGGGTTCTGTCTGCTAAAACCCAAAAATTAAAAGCAAAACCCACAAAGCCTCGACTACTCCAAATTTATTTCTGCCATGAGCTAGAACCTCAATTTCTTGACAGATAAGGGTAACACATAAAAAATAGTGATTTGCTCTTTACTTGCTCTTTATTCTGCTGCTGAGCCTTTCATTTAAATACTTTATCATTGCCTGAAAATAGCTCACAGATTTCCAACTTTCAAGCTCCTTTTAGAAGAGGAATATTAAATCCAGGATGTAATTAAACCTTCATTATTAGGAATATTTTCTTTTCAGGGACACAGCAGGGTTTCCAACAAGCCAAAATCTTGTTTCAACCTTTTCAGAAGGTAGCCAAGTAATTTGCCAGAAGATAAAAAACACAAGAAGCCAGAACTATAATATTTTTTCAATTATCAGCTGAACATAACTAGAGAAACTGGTCTAAAGCATTTATCATACAAAATGTTTAAATCAAGATCATCACATTGAGAGGCTAAGCTTAGAGAGATAAGTTTTCAGGGCCCTTTTTATACAAAAGGGTTTTCCTGAGTCTACAGTGAAACAAGAAAAAAAAAAACAACAAAAAAACCAAAAGCTTTTAATGATATTTATTGTACTTAGAGACTATCTTGGAGTTTGTTGTTGTTTAACCCCAGCCACCCACCAAGCCCCAGGCAGCCGCTTGCTCGCTCCCTTCCCCACCAATGGGATTAAGGATGGAATCAGAAGGGTAAAAGCTGGAAAACTCATGGGTTGAGATAAAGACAGCTTAATAGGGAAAGCAGAAGCCACACACACAAGCAAAGAAAAACAAGGAATTAACTCACTGCTTCCTATGGGCACACAGGTGCTCAGCCATCCCCATCAAGTGCAATGGCTACTTGGTGTCATTGTAGGACACGAAAAAAGGATGAGAGACTCCAAATATTTCAGAAGACAAAGAGCATAGAAAAAAAAAGCTTTATTGTCTAATTCTTACTACCTTTTTATAAGGTGTTCTGATACAGACTTAACATTATTGGTGAACAGGAACAACACCTCTCTAATCCCATTGGTTAAACTAGAGAAACAGCTAAAATGTTTTGACAACCAGAAAAGCAAAACATCACCTGGAGAAAGATTGTTTTGAGAAAGGATAGTTGTTTGCCAAGATTGTTTTGAGAAGAAACTTTCTTGACAAATTTTTTCCTTGGGAGAAATTTAGCAGCTGCTAACAGGCTAAAATCTCTCAGACCCAGAAATATCAGACCCACAACTTGGGAAGAAAACACCATCACTCCAAACATCCCTCCCTTCCTCCTTCTGCCCCCCGCTGTATACACTGAGCATGATGTCACATGGTCTGGAATATCCCTTTGGTCAGTCAGGGTCACCTCTCCTGGCTGTGTCTCCTCCCAACTTCCTCGCCTTTTCTGACGTATGAAAACCAGGAAAGGCCTTGGCTCTGTGTGAGCCCTGCTCAGCAATGATAAAAACATCTCTGTATTATCAACCCTGTGTTCAGCACAAACCCAAAACACAGCCCCATGCCAGCCACTGTGAGGAAAATTAACTAGCCCAGCTGCAACCAGCACAGAGTTAAATAATTCCCCCTCCCCAACTGTAACAATCTGGGGAAAACTTGGAGTAGGATTCCACCTTCTGGATGGCACTGCATCTGTGGGAACTCAAAGACACAGCATCATTGATGGCACTGAACTTGCAACCTCAGTTTGCTGAGCTAAAAATTAAGTGTTTCCAAAATGTCCACTAACCCAGGTCTGACTTTCCCAGCAATGGTATTATTGTGGTGCTGTCAGTTCTGTGGGTGTGTAGACAGAGCACAAGGTAAAGGAGAACATTTTCAAAAGCACTGCAGTGAGAAACCTCCATCCCAAATACAGACAGACGAAGTAACAAAAAGTTACTGTTAATGAAGTCAGCTCATTTTGCAGCTAAGATGGTATAAAAGAAAATATTTGATCAGAGAAAGTGAAAATATCACTATTTTCCTTTCAGTCATCATTACAGCTTTTAACAAACTGCAAAAGACATGATTTAAGTTACACAAGCACAGGAATTTCACATGCAACAAGTGATACAATTCATAAAAAGGACAGAACACATTTTCTGATACTCCACAAATATTCAGAGGTTTAACACACAAAATGGAATTTCTTCAGCAGCACTGATTAAACTCAAGATGAGGCAGGGATCTTCTTTACAAAGTAAAGGCACTGGCTCTTTGTAAACACGCACTCCTCTCTCTTTAACTGAGAAAGCACTCAAAATATTCCGTGGAGGAAACTTGTGTGGTAGTGTTCCATTGCTTATAAATATTTCACAACAGAGATATCAAAGGCCTTTGTCCTCCTTTTTACTGTATTTAATAAGAAATGTTTTTTCTCCAATTCATCTAGCGAGAAACTTTTTAAATCTTCCCAGAAATGCTACAATGAAGCTATAGCAAGAACAGTGTTCTCTTTTATCTGCCTTCTGATACCCATAAAGAAGTTTCAAGGCAAAAATGTCAGATGCCAGTATGAAACACATACGTCATCTCTTGTTCTCAGTATTGTGCTATCACTTTCCCAGAAGGAATCATTGGCTTATATTCAAATACAGATACATTGAAAATAAAAAATGAACTCATGAACCTCCTCCTGCTGTGCATCCCCCTCCTCTTTGATTTTTCAAATGCATCAGTAAGACTGAACAAGAAAAGAAGATTAGATATTTCTGATCATGACAACTGTACTTCAAGATTCCTGATTTTTTTCAAGTATGCATCCTGAATGCACGTCTCCCTACTGTGGAGAGTATTCACTCACACCATTCTTTACTAATGAAACTGCAAAACTTGAAAATGTTAAAATAAATATTCCATACAAAGGTGAATTGTTTGCATCTTGGGCAAAATGAACTGAGCATCTTCATAGCTTCCAACACACAACTACCACCAATATCAACAAGCACATTTTACTACCATACACACAAATCCAGTGATTACACTAGCTCGTATTGTTCTGTATCTAACCAAACTTGTGCGTTTCTAAGTCACCTTCCTTCAGCTTTATAAAGCTGACTGAATCTTTAATGTAGTGCTCTCAGGTTCTACAGGACTGTCAACTGGTACCTGAAGAGGGAGATAAAAAAATAAAAACACAACAGGAATTAAGCTGTTATTCAACAGAATTATTCTCAATCTCAGTATTCTTGGGTAATTATTAGGTTAGACACCAACAGTATATGCAGCTAATTAGCCCAGTTAAATTTAATTATACAAACCCCTATTTTCCCTTCTTTTTGTAATAAAAGAGACCAAACATATAAATAATTTTTGTAGTATAACTCTAGAGTATATATTTACTGCATACAAACTTTTGTCACATGAAGATTAACTTCTCCTTTTTATCCCCATTACATTTAACCACAGTAGAATCTTGATCAAGGTTCAGTATCAAAGTGATATTGAACACTATTAACACAGGCAGGTCTCAATCATGCGTGGCAACATCAGGGCAAGGACTGCAGCTTTTCTTACACCCTGGCTAATACGAATGAAGCTGTGTGTGGATCTAGGCTAATGAACGAGGTGATAATGGAAAGCAGATGAGTCAGGCACAGCCCGACAGAGCCCCAGCCCCGGCTGGGAAGCCCACAGGATGCCACACTGAGCACAGCTGCAGAGGTTTCAGGTTCAAGTTAGCTCAGACAGCACCAGCTCAGAAGTTTCTGAACCTCATACAGACACTAACAGAGTGCAGCTGGTCACAGATGATCAAAAGCTGCTGGACATGCAAGACACCTACACAAAAAGAAGCACGGCAGAGGATCTTGCATTGTCTGGCTCCAAAAAGCTGTCTCATATCTTGATCCAAACAATCAAAAACCCACAGCACTGAAAAAAATTTCCACTGAGAGCTTTATTTCTACTAGGAACTGTAGTAGTTTGGAAAAGCTGCTGAAACATGGAACCTTATGATCATCAGAAAATGCTGTGCTCACTCTTCATTCAAATTGAGTGTCAGAAGAACAAACCCAGCTCTGTATGCAGCACTGTACAGAAACTCCAGCATGGTTTCTGTTTATCAGACACCAACTTCATCTGAAGGGACTGCAAGTATTTTAAATAAAATACATAGTCTGTAGGATGGCCTCATAACCCAATGAACAAAAAGGCTCCACAACTTACAGTGCTACCCTGCTATTATGAAAAAGCAAGATTCAAGCAATAAAAGAATATTATTAGCCACTTAAAATTCAAATAGTAAAAAAATTTTTAAAAAATCTGAGAGCAGAGGTTTTTGCAGTTTTTTTTTCATGGGAGTTAAGGAGAAAAACAGATATGGAAGGCTCTGTTGTTCAAAACCAGCATGGAATCAGTCATAAGATTTTGTCAATTACTCTTTTGCAGCTGATATTGTTATGCCAGTAGAAGTCAAGCATTCAAGTAGGTAATACAGTCATGATCAAAGAGTCACCACTTACAGCTTTAACGTCCAAGTTCATAATCCCTGAATTCACGTTGTGTCTTCGCAAATCTGATTTTATTAAGGCTGAAGAAGAAGGAAAAAGGAAAGCTGGTTCACACCTTTGCAGTGACGTGCACTTCAAGGGAAATGTTTGCATGGTGCAAGCACACAGCAGCTGCTTTCAGCACATTTTCAAAATACTCGTATTCGCTCTTTGCAATTTGAACTCACTGACAATTTGAACTAGCTCCTCACAAAACACACAAAGCAGGAAATTACAATAAAGTCTTTTAAATCACAAGAACTTAAAGAAAAGCTTGATAGTTTCAGCACTTTCAGCACATTTGTGAGTCAACGTGTAAATGCTGGCACAGTTCCAGAGTGTATCAGCAATTTCCTGCATTTGGAAAACTGCAAACTGCCTCCAGTTGTGCATTTGTTTCCATTTCTCACCCTACTCTGGAGATGGACATCTGTCTCAAATTCCAGACATATCTCAAGAAATGGGGGTCAGATGGCTGCCCATATATTAGCAACATCATCCTAAAAGTATCTACATTTTTACATTAAAGAGAAACCATTACTTGCATTTGTAATTACCTGTTAAAATAATGCCCACAAAAATCCAAGCACAAAGAAAGATGTTTCCTGCACGAGGACTGTAGTCTGTTGTGAGCTTTCCTTGCACAAGTGTAAAGACAATTCCAAATATCTATAAACAAACAAGTAATTTCATCAGGATCACACAGAAAAGAGTCATCATTTTACCTTTAAAAGTTACATCTTATAGAAATTATTTTTTTAAAAAAACAGGACTATAGCAACAAAACAGAGACTTAGCTAAGTCTAAGAAAGCTTTCCTGCAACTGAGCATGGTGGCCTTCCTGAGCATTTCTAAGTGAATTTAAATAAAATGCTATAACCTGTGCTGATGCGTTAAGGAGACCGGAGGAAGTGCCTTCAGACTCTGGATATGTAATTTCCACAGCAAATTCAAACCCAAGTGGAAGATAGCCAGTCATGAAGAACCTGTTGAAGAGGAGAGTAAGAGGATGACAGGTGTGGCCTTCATCTGTTGCTACAGCTAGGAAAACCTAACATACACACATGGTATTGTGAATTAGCTGGTATTCTGAACTGTCATGACTCAACATAGTTCAATAATTCCAAGTAATAGTGACTGCTTCGTTCCCTCAATATGATCCAAGAATTTTAGCCACACATCTTTCTCTTTAGGCCAAAGCTGTTAAAACATGTTTGTCCTATTTCCCATAACCACCAAACATATGAAACAACCTTTTCTTATGAGTCCACAAGCCACTCCATACTGGAAACCAATTACTTCCAAATGAAAGCCATACACAAACATCATCATTTGATCAGCCCAAATATCCATGCTGGAGGATAAAGAGAGACCATGAATAGGGAGTGAGGCTGTACACTGGAACACCTGCTGGAAGCTGCTGTGGAAGGAGCTGAGGGGACCGATGAATGATGGGAAGAGAAGGGGCTTAATGCAGCTGAGGTTGGTTGGTTGGTTTTTAAACTGAAACTCTCAAGACATTTCTGGTTTTATCTTGACTTCTGTGTCTGAATACAGCAACATTCCCTGAGCACCTCTTGAGGCTTTTAGATTGGGTATCTCTGAGCACAGCGAACAAAACAACCAGCTTGGTGCTTGGGCTATCAAAGCATAGATTAATGAAAATGCAGAGAGGCCAGTCTTCCCAGATCTGCTCAGTTAAACTCTAATCACCTACACACTGGTCAAGAGAAAGCTTCAACTTCACTGCAGACAGCTTTTTGAATTGGAACCAAACAAACTGACCACATAGAGACCTCTCTTAGGTCCATAAAATGGTAAATTGAATTTACTGAAAAGTGAGTTACTTTAGATTTATTCTGAGGTAACAGAAGGTGAAAACCTATCTGTACTGTGAGCTAAAGGCGTAGGCTGAGATCATGGTGGCAGAATACACAGCAGAACTATCTAGGTAAAAACATTTAAATATGTTTTAGAACAGAACTGCAGTAAGTCTTGTAGTGCTCTTTAATTGCTCACCCAAGCACTCCTCCAGTCACGAACACTACTATAAGGTATCCGAGGTCCAGGGTGAAGGTAAATACCAGCAACCCAATGAAAGAGAGAATGTAAACAATCAAAGTAGTTTGCCTGCAAACCAACAACAACAAATTAATATTGCTAATAGAAGGCCACAGCACATTGCTGAAGCATGGAAGGATAACATGAACATTACACAAGCCATTCTAAAGCTATAAAATTTGCTTCATGTAATTCTGCCTCAAACTTAGCATGCAGTGAGCACACATCCCTTCCTGAACTCTTCATTGGCTTGGTTATCTGGCTGCTCCACTCGAGGCTAAGGACACTTACTCAGACTCTCAAAGAATGGACAATCACAGCACATACTACTACCTTAAGATTATTTTAGTTCTCTGCTATGTTGTACCTGTTGGCCATCCTGCAGTGCTGCCCATTACACAATAAATCAACACAGGAGCAGCTGAGTCCAACACTATTAGCAATAAAAGTCAGCCTACCAAGAGGCAAGTCAAACAAATCTCATTACAGTGTTCTATTTATTTTGAATCTGGAAGAAAGGATGTCTTCCAAATTCTTAAAGAACATATTTATAAGCCAAAACACATGCAGAAACAAAGCCAATCCACAGCATTAACATCCATGAGGCTTGTAGAGGCACATAAAGTACTAAGTCACAGGGAGAACTACTCCATCACAAACAGTGCTCCAGGGCAGTGCTCGCACCTGGGGGCACCACACCATGGATGATGGACCCAGGAGCTCCTACCCCAGAACAGAGCTCTGCTCCATGGTCAGCCCCTGAATTAAAGCTAATGTTACACTTGCTAATAGGATCAGGAGTAGCATAAAAAAATTGAGAATCCATCAACTGGCCATTTTACAAAACAATGCAGGGTAGGCTTTGAGACTTTATGCCTTCCTAGGAGAAGAAGCCCACTGGGCCACCTGGCCACTGCATGTAGGACCTACAGTGCTTTCCTTGTTAGCCTTATACTCCTGAAGAAACAGGAGTAGAGGACAAATCCCTTGCATCTTTGCTTTCTGCTCCCTCATTTTAATTTCTTTTGGCCAATAGCCAGTAAGAGTCTCAAGCTTTTGCTGTAGCCTCAGAAACTTGTGTCCATCAAGGCCACTAAAAGATCAGGGACAAACTGCATTTCATCAGCAGTTCATTTCAGCCCTTCAGTTGGAGTATTTTCCTAATGCAATTGCACCACTCTCCTACCCCTAACCCCACACATGCCTACCCACACTTACTTGTATGTTTTAGTGTAATCCAGCCACAAACCACAAATAATCGAACCCACCATTCCTGCCACCACCAGTGTCAAGCCAATTCTCCCAGCGTTCACTTCTTCTCCCTTTCAACAAATATTTATATGGTGCTCATTAATAACTTGCTTCCACTCAGAGTCAAGTTCAGACCTCTTGGCAGTCATAAGTGCAAACAAACATTCCTATGACTCCCACAGCTGCACGGTACAAGAAACTGTACAGAGGTATAAAAGAAACCAAATGTCCGAGCACACATAGCACCTACAAAATAAACATCAGCTCTGCAAATGTACAGTGAAAAAGAGAAAGATAAGATCCAAGAAACTTACCTCATAATGAGTTACTATCATCTGGTTTAATAACGTGGAGACAGAATAAAATGCCCCAGTCATAATACCTGCAGTACCAAGAAAAAAGCTTCAGTCATTCCAGGTGCAGACATGCAGATTTGTTACCCTAAAGAATTCACCTTCTGACACAAAACCTTTTATGTGCCAGGTAAAATCTCTTCACTGGACCTACAAGCAGTATTTTGCATCCTTACAGATTTGCTAGCACCGGCACCTCAGTAAATAAAAGTTTGACACTCCCTCTCTCATAAAAAAAACAAACCCGCAATTAAAATTCTATGTGCTTCTGGTCCACATTTGAACTTTCCTGGCAGACTACAAGCAGATAGCACCACTTACCATAACTGATTAGCAAAAGTATAAATGGGATATTTTTGAACAAGTTGATAATGGACTGCTTGTAGGAGTAATCCTCAGGAGGTTTAGTTTGCAGGACTGCTTGAGAGTGACTGGGAGGGTATTTGGGCTTTTCTTCAAACACTGGGGAAAAAGAAGAAGGAACAATTTTTGATCCATCTCTACCAAACTAATGTGCTTTCTTTTCAGAAGTGTTTCAACTTGATGAATTTCAGAAGATTAACTTGTAGTTTTAACAACCCCATGAAAACAAATTCTAGATTTTCTCATGGAAGAACTAAGTCACATCCACAAAGCATGTTCACATCTGATTGCTACCAAAACGTGGTCAAAGACAGACTTCATCTTCAATACGTCAAGACCTTTGTGTATAAATTGTAAGATGAACAGAGTGAATTCACTTTATATCCTAAGTCCTTGCAGCAGAGAAACTCAGAGAACTAAATATTCTGAAAGAAATCACCCCATGTGATGCACGACATAGAGTGAAATGGTTGTTGCTTAACCCTGGCACAACAGGTAAGAGAACACAAACTGGAAAAATTGTAACCTCAACTACTTTGAGCAGTCAGCTGCTTTAAGTGAGACGTTGTAAACACTCCCTATGGCCAGCATGTAAATTCCAATAATTTAAACACTTACCAACTCCTGTTAAGAAGAACAAAAGTGTGGACACAATCGCTGTTCCGTAGAACATGATGCCAATGTTATGTGCCATAAGGTCAAGATCATCCGGTGTATTTGGGACCAAAACGGGTGGCAACAAAAAGCCAATTGCAGTACCAAGCTGTAAAGCAAGAAAACAAAACAAAAAATCATTTCCCTCTGAACATAAAAATTAACAGAAGTGAGAAGTCTTACCAGATACAATTCAGAATTGTTATCATAATAAGCATTAATAAAACTTTAGTATCACGCTTCTCAGCCACTTGCTCTCGATGTCATTTTACAACCAGGTCTTCCATAACCCAGGTTTCGACCTTTTCATTTCTAAACTGAACTACAATACCACACTTAGTGTATATATTTACACTACACATAGAACTTATACGAGAATCTTTGTACTTATACAGGAATCTTTCACAGGAAAGAGAAAGTACCACACATGAACACAAATTTGTATCAGTCACCCTGCAACTGAAGGGCTAGAGATGACACAAGATTCCAGCTACTCTTGTAGAAATGTTCTTCAGTTGATGTCACACTCCTGCCACTACAGTAGCAAAGCCTGACTGCAAGGTTTACTGCAGAACAGACAGAGCAGAGAAAAGCAAGAGAAAACAAATATCCTCATTAAGACCAAACCCAACAATTTTTGTTAAGGAAATAAATAAAAATCCCAAAATGAAGTGGGTTTGTACGTGGAGTAAATTCCAATAGCAACTGATTTTGCATTAAAGAGACTAAAACAGGGACTGAAATTTTGGGTGTATATATAGAAAGCATTTTAAAACATGAAGGAACAAGTCCTGGACTGTTCTCCAATCTCTCTCTTCTGCTCCCCCAAAACTAAATGGCATTTTAAAGTGTTGGAACATTTATTTTAGGTTAAATTAAATGAAAAAAGAGCACCAAGGACTGTTAGAGTAGCAAGTCCAACAATCAGAAAGCATGCACATTAGAGGTGTGCCACTGTGCCTACAAAGTACTCTTTGTGCATACCCTGAGGAGGGCTTTGCTTTCCCCCGGGCCATCAGATTGACACAGTATCCAGTGGTCACAGGAAGAATTTGTCTCCTTTTGTCCTCACGCTTCAGTACATGAACCCTGCAAACATGACAGTTACTTTTTTCCTTTAGGTATATTTTTTCTCCCCCAATAGAAGCCAATGTTCCCACAATGTTCCAACAAAGCCAAGTTTCCATTTTCCATCGTTTACGTCTAGAGAAGTTAAGGCCAGAAGGAAGTGTTCCAGTGAGTTTGGTGAGCCTCATTTAAGAGGCTAAATATTTGTGGAGATCTGGCACTCCTAACAACCCTTGACAGGTACATGGCATTCCCAGTGATTTGTGTTCCGGCTGCAAACGATCAGCATCTCAAAGAGATGAGATCTAATTTTTGATCACTGCTCTGTTCCTCCCCTGCCTGCGGTCCTGGCCGTGTTTGCTGTAGCTCTGAAGTTACACACAGTGTCTGATAAGCAACCAGATGACCAAGAGCTGAGTGGGTTATAGCAACCTGTTCTGTTACACAGTTCACCTTGTGCAATCATCCAGTACAGTGAGACCCAACGGGGATCCGTATGCAGAAGGGAACTGCAGTGGGATACACGGACATCACTTCTAACTTCCAAGTGTCTAACTCCTCACGTGGCTACTCTTTCAATCTCACTTTTGAGAGTTTTTAGGGTTTTTTTAAGGAAGTAAAACCTGAGAATAGAGAAATTCTGTTGTTCTATTGACAGAGCACCAGCAAGCACTTCAGCAGGCACACTGAGATCAGTCCAGGCTTCTGAGGGGAATACACTCCAGAAATAACCACAACTTATTTTGCTCACATCTTGATCCTGTTTCTCTTGTCCGTCTTTCTCATGGTTCCCATCCACACAGTCCCTGCTCCCCCACTCCTGTCCTGCACCACTTCAACCCCACATCTCAGCATCCAAGTGAGGCATCAGTTTCAGGCTCCAAGCTGGATACGTGACATTCTACTGCAGAACTGAAAACCCAGTAACGCCTTGCTACTGGGAGGACTGGTGCACGTCAGGAAGAGTGGAAATTTAGCTGTCAAATAAACCTTTAACCTGATACTAGTTACAGTAACCCTGCTGAAACAACCCACAATTTCTGAAATCTTCAGTCCAAAAGGGACAGTTGATTTGTCCACTGGAAAACTTTGACGCAAAAAAAGAAGAATGTTTTGGAAAAACTGCAAAATCGCCAGGTATAGCTAATGAGGAATCAGCTAGGTTACCACCATAACTGCAAATATGTAACATTAATGTCATTGCTGTCATAATCCAAAGTGCACAAACATAAAATCATTAGACTCACATGATAAAAGCAAATCCCACATTATCTTAACCAAGCTCTACCTATGATCTCAGCCTGCACCAGTGATGCTGATTTTAACCTTCGCAGTTTTTTGCCACAGGAGGTAAAAACAAAACAAAACAAAACAAAAAACCAACCAAAAAAGAAAAACCAAACTGGGACAGTGGCAGGAGGGAGAATAAGGCTATAGGAGGAAAAAGTATCATACCTGCACCTCTGCTTTCAGATGCACCTGTTCCAGCTCTTTGAAACTGGCCAGGACCAGGGAGCTTGAGGAAATCCATGACTCACTTATCAACTCCCAACAGGGATGTGAACTACCACAGCATTACACAAAACTTCATGAGTGACCAGGGTATTGACTACTGGCACCTAGCAACTAGAGGCCATAGTTTAAAAAGGAGAAACCAATATATGTTGTCGCTGGGGCTCTTCATGAAAGTTCACGCAGTTCACACCCGGGCTGGATTCAATCGGGGCTGGATTCAGGCAAACGAATCCACGTGCCAAAATGCAAGAGTAAGAGGAAGTGGAGCAGGACCACTTCTGAAAAGGGGTTTCGGGTGATGTACCGCCGGCAGCTGACGGCAGCGTGTGAGCCGCCACACGCTGCCACATGGCCCGGCTCCGGCACAGCCAGGCTGGGCGGGAAGCGCGGATCGCAGCATCACCTTTCGCTTGGCCCCGTTTCCTCACCTGTCCACTCTCCCAACACCATATCCTGGAGAAAGCCTCTTCCCACTTAAGCACCTTGTTTTTAACTCGATGCCGAACTCCAAGGAAGCCCACTTCTCCGAAGCCCCCCTCGCTCCCCTGCGGCCCTACCTGGTTGCCCAGCACAGCCACGGCGCAGGCGGTGGACACCTCGGTGGGGCCGAACCAGACGGAGGCGATGCGGGAGGGCAGCCCCAGGATGAAGACCTGGGCGACGGCGCAGACGGCCTGAGCGGCCAGGGTGAGCGGGTAGCGCTGCGGGGCCAGGCTGCCGCACTTGAGCCAGGCGCCCAGCGCGTTGAGCCCCGCGCCCAGCAGCGCCGTGAGGCGCAGCCCGCGGGCATCCAGCAGCCAGGTGGCCGGCAGGATCAGCGGCACGTAGGCCACCATGTACACCATGGACAGCCAGTCGATCTGCGTGGAGGAGACGCCGTAGAAGCCAGAGAAGACGTTGCTGAGGATGCTGTACTGGATCCACTGGAAGGCGTTCACCAGCGAGTAGCAGCTGAAAACAGCCAGCACCGCCAGCCGCCGCCGCGACAGCCGCGTCTCCAGCCGCGCCTCCGGCCGCCCGCCGCCCGCCGCCAGCATCGCCTCGGCCTCCGGGGCCGCCGGG
>WAAE01015010.1:88102-123044 GCA_013400495.1 Nicator chloris
GAGGGCGCGGCCGGCCCCACGCCCCACGGGGGGTGCGCGGGGCTCCCGTCGGGGGGCCCCGCCGCGTCAGGGGCCGGGGCCGCCGGGGCCGCCGGGGCCGGCTGCTGCCCGCCGCCCTCCGCCTCCTTGCCGGGCAGGAAGCCATTGCAGCGCTGCAGCGGGGCCGCGGCCGCCGGCATCTCCCCGCTCTCCCCCTCCGCCTCCTCCTCGCCGCCGTCCTCCACCATCTCGGCCGTCTCCCCACCCAGCTTCCCCGCTGGCGGCGGCGGGCGCAGCCCGGCTCTGCCTGCCAAGGTCACCTGGCTGTGGCTCCGCTCGGTGCCGCCCCGCCCCGGGGCTGGCCCGGCAGCCGTGCCCGGCGGGCGGAGCGGGAGGCGGCCCCGAGAGCGGGCGGGTCCGGCCCCGCGGGGCAGTTCTGGAGGGGCTGCGGCGGGATCGGTGAGCCGGGGCTGCGGCCCGGGCTGCTGGGAAGTGTTGGGAGTGTGTGCGTGTGGGTACACGTAGAGATGGAGACGGTTGCTTTGTTCACATCTCTGCTCCCGTTTTCTTTGTCCGTCTTTCTCGGAGTTCCGTATCTGCACAGTCACTGCACTCGTGGTCCTGTCCTGCTCCACTTCAGTCCCCACATCCCAACATCTGAGTGAGATATGTGCACACACACACACACACACCCCCCCCCACACACACACACACACCCCCCCCCACACACACACACACACCCCCCCCCACACACACACACACACCCCCCCCCACACACACACACACACCCCCCCCCACACACACACACACACACGCTTCTCTAAGTCTTTTTAACTGAGCTTACAAAGGCTGTTTGACTTTTGGTGGCTGCATGAGAACGACAGGGCGATGGTAATGATGTAAATAATCCCCACGACATCTCCAAGGAAGGAGCAGCGTCACCTCCTTCCTGTAACCATTTTGGCAGCTGGGGTGTCCGGCCCAGACAAGGCTGGGTGGGCACAGACTGGTGCTTTGTGGCTCATCCCTCACCCCTCTTCCTGGGCACAGGGCAGGGCACCTTGGCTGGTGCACCATCTGTGCCAGGGACACATAGGCCACACCACCTCCAGCACATTCTGGGAAAATCCAGGGCCTTCCCCTGCGATAATAAGATTTGTCTCTTTGTGGTGGTGATGCAGAGAAATGTACTGAAGTGATACGAGACGGATGGGCAGAGACAGAGGCCCAATTTGCATCAGAGGGTGGCCACTACAGTGCATTATCAGGGCGTGTGCATCCACCCCGGTCCTTCATTGCCTCCAGAGCCGCAGGCAAAACATTCCTTGTTTCCACTCAACCTCTGAAATTTGATTTGACACATACCCCAGAAAACAGGCCGTCTGGCTCATGTGCAGAGGAGGGTAGATATCACTTCAGTAAGCAGTCCTCCCCCCAAACCCTGCTCAGTTCATGTCTGCACAAGAGCAGTGTCTGGCAGCCCCTGTCACAGTTTGTAATTCTGCTGCTGCAGGCAGTGTCCCCTAATAAAGATTGTTCTCCAAAGCATAATAAGAAAATACAGAAATATTTAAGTTTGCTAACAATGTTAGTGGTATTTTACTGGTTTGTGGGAAATCGTTTGGAATGTGTTCAGCAAATAACACACTGCACATTGTTCATGGGTATGTCAGAGCCTAATCAGATCTGTCTGGGCTATGGATACACTTAGCCACCAGTCTTAAGTACCCTCACTAATTAGGAGTTGGTATTTTACTCAAGACCAGTTGACCTATGTAAGCCACAGTTCCTGATCTTATTTACAGTATGGATAATAATATGGGAATGTGCTTCACACTATTAATTTGGCTATGTTTGCTTTCCTTGAGCACTTAGCTGAGCAACAGTAGTGATGATTGCAGGCACCATGGAATTTGAGAGACTGCTGCAAGTAGTCCTGAATTTGCCGGTAAGAGGTGTGTGCAAGAAATCTGCTCTTTAAAAATAAAGTTGCCCATGTCCGATTCAGGCCCTTCTTGCCTCTCTCGTTCATGCCAAAAAAAAAAAAAAAAAAAGCCTGGTTTATTTTTAGTTTTCCTCAGTAAGATCAAATGCTTGGTAAATTTCTCTCAGTTCCTCTGCCTGACTTGTTCTAAGTACAGTAGCCATGGAGCTTCTTTTTAAAACAGGACCTCAAGAAGAAGTATAGTGGGAACTGAAAGAAACATTATCAAAGCGACTGAACAGTTGGCTTTCACTTTAGGAATATCCATACTACACTACACATTGTATGCTGAAAACACAGCTTGGACTCTGCCAGCACTTGCAGCAGTGGCCCTTCATGATCTCTGGCACATGCTGTGGGTTGCCCTTGGGGTCAGGGGAAGGGCTGTGACACTTTGGCTGTGTGGAATAGATGTAGCGTTAGCATCCTAAATCATTCTTGTTCTTTTGGAAGAAGGTACAAACACTGATCTACAGCTGGCTTCATTTAACATTTTTTTCCCCTTGAATTTTGGATGATCTCAAAAGTCCATCCAAAGGTAACATTTACTCCTTAAAACCAGAGGGAAATAGGCTTTGTTCTCCCATTCTTCCTTTCCCTACTGTCGCACCCTTGCCGGCTTACAGCAGGAAGAGCAAACTCATCCTGTGCTGGGAATGGCTGGCACATCTTGTGTTTCACCGCTGCCGCGCCCACAGAGCATCATCTGTCTGCCCTATGTGCCCAATGGCTCGGCACAGCCAGTGTCATGTGCTTCCTGCGCGCAGGTAGTAACGAGACACCAGGGAACTGTGCAGAGCAAAGAGGACGTGGAGGCAGGCTAACTTCCAGAAGGAGACTTTTTCCAGAAATGAGCAAGTTTATTTACAACAGATTAACACAGAGGCAGATCCGTCTTGGCTACACTGCGCTGGTCCCAGTGAAATCAAACCTGTTGGATTTTGATGAGGTACAGCCAAGGCATTTGCATCCTGGGGACGTTTATCTCCCGAAGTACCTTCCTAAAAAAGAAAGGAAAAGGCAAACCAAATTGACAACACGAAGGGGAAGCTTTGATATTTATCTCCTGCTGTATTTCAGAGGCTTCACGAGCATTACTTCTGATTTATAGCCATTTGTTCAAAAAGCAGGGCCAAGGACAAAGTTGCCCAGCAAGAGAAAGTTACCCCATGAGAAACATCCATTGTAGCAGTTCACTTAAAATGTGGGTCCCTGGATTTCTACGTTTAATGGACAATTTATAAAGCTAAAACCAGAATACTGATATCAAGGTTTACAGCACAGTTTAGCCTAAAATTGCTGCTATCTCTTTTAAATTTACCCTCTAACTGAAAATTTAAGCTCTCCTGAATACTCCTATTGGTGATAGAGCCAGAAATTTCTCATGTAAACCCAAGCATTAACAAAGTTATTTTCCTGAATGCTGTGAATAGGCCAAAACACCTCATGTATCAGTCAATCACTGGGAAGTAAGTGATACTAATTTACTCCACAAAAATTATTTTCTTGTAGCCAAATTCCAGAAGTCAGGCAGGGACCTAACACTTAAATTTTCGGGCTAATTTCTAACCTTTCTAATTTCTAACCTTAGAAATGTTGGCTCCTTTCTTGCAGTATTTTTGTTGTTCCTTCTGTAGCATATGTGCTATTGAAAGAAGAGTGTATCTTCACAATTATTTGGAAAATAAAAATCCATCTTTCAGGTACTGCATCTTTGTACCAAAAAATGGCTCAGAAGGAGCTTTTTTGTTTCAGTCCAAGGCATTTCACAAAATACAGGAAACTCAGCTGTAGAGTGTTGCTTTCAGGGTGTTACTAGCTTTTGGACACGCCTAGCTTGGTTATCTCAGTCATATCAGTTCCTAGTTCTGTCCTCCTTCCAAACCTCAAAATGGTATCAAAGCCACCCATAAAAACCCCACAAGTCAATCCATCTTTGAAAACATAAGGCCAAGATTAGGAGTCTGAAATAGAGATTGTAGAATCTTGCCAAAATTCCAGCAATTCTAAAACAACCCCAGAAATTTTATGTACATCAGGCACACAGTTAAGACTTCCAGATATTCTGGTTTTAATGTTTCAGACCACGTATCTCAGTCTGAAAAAAAAAAAAAAAAAAGTTAAACCATATTTTATAATGCATTTATCTCTTGGTCATGATTTTCAATGCAAAAGCTGACCTCTCCATACCAAGAAAACCTACATGACAGGAGCGCACCAGGTCCTTGTATCCTTGATGAGTTGCTTAAAAAAGAAAACCACAGCAGCTCAAGAAAGGGATTTCAGAACAAAAGATCTGAAGTTCCAACTGAGCTGGAAATGAACTATTTTAGCTGGATATTAAACAAACCTCAATAAGCTGGACTTGAAATAAAGTATTTGGAGAGTCACATGCCTAAATATCTTGGTGGAAAGCTCAGAAAGAATACAGGGGAAAACGTAAACATCCTCTTCCTCCTATGCAGTCCTCATTCCAGCTACATTTGCCCAGTCTCCCCACAAGCCAGAACCTCAACTGGAGAAAAAGCATTTGCAAGGCACTCAAGGCACTTGCCTCAAAATTGTTTGTAGCTCCAGGAGTTTGCCTGGCCACCCCAATTTGGGTGTATGACTGCCCACAGTAGGCATGTTTGCCAATGACCTGGGTTCGATGTTTTGATGTACTGACAAGTGCACCCTTCAGTAGCAGTGAAAAGTTCTGAATTTTAAAGTATGGGTAATTAACTTCTGTACTGTAAACAATAGAAATTTGTGTTCCTGTGTGTCTCGATCCGTACAAAAGATGCAGAAATGTACATCTGGTACTTCTGCTTGGGTGCCATCTGCTTCTCTTTTTGTAGCTAGCAAATTCGTATATGTAATGGAATTTTACCCCTGAGTTTCCTACCCAAGCAAGTAGGGGGAAAATTACAGACACAGGATAAATTTTTAATACAAAAAAAATCATGTCAACAAATATAGTTGGCAAAATTTATTGGGTTCTTATTCTCCAAGATTAGCAGGCTCTTTATATATTACAAAAAATGTAACTTCCATCTGAATCCTTTATACACAGTAAGAAAAGTGTAAAAAAGGCATGATCTATAGAAGGGTTGTCTTACATGAACGTTCTCATTTTTGATCAGCATTCATTCACTGGAAGGTTATTAAATTTGGGGAAAGGCTTGGAGGCATTTTCAGTGTTACATCACAGATTCCCTCCAGCACAGTACCAGCACAGCAATATGCTGTCAGGCAATCCTGATGTCTTGGGTTCATTTCCTTACTAAAAGATAACCAAAAAGCTCTTTTGTGAGAAAGATTAGGTGACATCAACCTGGACCATCAGAGGGCTGTGGAACCGGAGGGATTGGAGAAGCTGGCCAGATGCAACCAGATGCTTCTGTGTGCGTTCCCCCACAGCCCGAGGAGCTGCTGGGCTGCAGTTCATCCCATCCCAGGTAGCACACCTGGGAGATATGGCAGGATTCCACTAACACACTCCACTTAGCAACTCAGCTTATAAGAATTCAGTAATATGAGAGGAATTGCTCCCTAAGGGTTTTCTCTGCTGGCTGTAGCAGGACCACAAGTGACTAAATCAGAGGTAGCCTTCTGTGGATGCAGAAAGCCCACTGAGAGCTCCTGCTCCCTGCCCATCTACATAGGAATGGTGAGCAATCAGCTGGTGAAACCACCTTCCAGAGCAACAACAATAAAATCTTCACTTCCAGGACATCTCAGAGTTACAACAAAAATCACTATGCTCTTGAAAAACACCACAGTGTAACTCTCTTTCACTGCCTGATTCACTACACTTTGCCTGCCTGGTCCATGCACACAGATCCTTTGAAAATTAAATGGAAGGGATGTGTGATTTTGGACACACTAAGAGTCTGGTATGAAAATGTGTTTTAGAGACAGATTGCTCACCCAAGCTTGAGAAGCGTTGCTACTTTTACTATTGAGGAAAACCAAATATGTAGTAACAGCTTGAGGTTCCCAATTTCTCTCTGAAGAGGTTATCAGCAGGAAGAAAGCCTTTAAAGATCTCCAAGCATTCAATGGGGAAGATGCTGGCTGATCTCAGCTTAACTAAAAATCAGCAGGATTTTTTGTTGTTGTTGTTTAGACTGAGTAACAATAAAAGATTCCTGCCCAAGACCCTGTGTGTGAGAGTACATTATGGAAAATGCATTGACGTTCCAGGAGCGTTAATCACTTTAACAGGAAGTCAGACAGACACCATGGACTCTCCTTGTTGGAGCTCCTGTGTTGGAAAAGCACTCCAAGTGTTCTCCACAGACCCTTTTGAACAGTAGTCTTTTGCATCACAGCTATAAGATATAAACTATTTCAGGTTAGCTGCAAACCCAGAATCTTTCACAGAAAATTCCATCTCTTTTATTGTAAGGGGAGACAAACTTAGTGCCCATATCAACCACCGGACAGGGGGCAGCTCCTGTGCCAGGACAACCCCAGAGCAGGTGGAGCTTTCTGCATGTAAGTGACAACATCTGCTTCACCCAGATGTTTAGAGAGCAGGGGAGAGCCCGGCCTTCTGCTCCCGCCTCCAGCCTGCACACGGAGCAGCTCAGCACCATGCCCAGCTCCTGGTGGCACCACAGGGAATGGAGGGCACTCGGCACCTCCAGCGCTCCCCCTGAGTGACACCTGACATCCCTGAGGTCTCCACAAAGACATTCATCAGTGTGTTTCACTGGAGCAGCATGAAACACGTTTCATATGTCAGCCCAACAGCTGTAGCGTCGACCTGATATCGTTTCTCTGTCTTGTGCGTACCCTGTGGCTCTTAAATATAGGATGACAGAATTTATTTTGGAAAAGACCTTTAAGATCATCAAGTCCAACTGTTAACCCAGCACTGCCAAGTCCACTACTAAACCATGTCCCTTAGTGACACATCTACATGTCTTTTAAATACCTCCAGCAACGGTGACTCCAGCACTTTCCTGAGCTGCCTGTTCCAACTCAAAACCTTTCAGTGACTAAATTTTTATTAATATCCAATCTAAATCTCCCCTGTTGCAACTTGAGGCCATTTATTCTTATCTGCACCAGTGCAGCCAGGAAAAGAAACGTGAGAGAATGGCCCATGAAAAGTCTCACTACAGCAATCCACACAGCAACATGCAAAATACATCCCAGCTCTGCCAGAATGGCATTCAGACTGTTTAAGCCTTTGGAGATAATCCTATATTTCCAATGAACTGCAAACACAGGGTGAACAGAGTATTTGTGTCCCTTAGGACTCAGACAGTACCAACAGTTCATAGCTTTTAGAAACCTTAGGAGGGGAATGAAGCGGAAATAACTTGGGTCCTGGGAATAACTGTGCTTTGAGTGCTCTCTCCTCTCTGCTGGCTGTACAACAACCTCAGGAGCAAAGCACAGGACAAAGGTGATGTTGGATGCCAGAAGGCAGACTCACAGAGCTGCTGAAAGACACAGGGCAGTTTCACATGCTGGTGGAAGACGGTCACAGCCGTGAGCTGGCTGGCAGCTTCAGAGTACCGTGCTCAGAAACATCCCTGCATCCCTCCTCCCAGCATTAGTGAAGGGAGAGGGAGAGCTCAGATTGCCTCCCTTTACCTAGGCAAATTTGGCAGTCTTGGTGACTCTCCGGTCAGCTCAGCTACCGCCAGGATAAATGCCAGTGCTGGAAGCAAAAGGACTTGCTCCCCTTCCTCAGACCAGAGGGAGGTGACAGAGCGGCCAGAGCCTGGGGCAAGAGCAGAGCTGAGTGATGCTGGGATGCACGGTGGTGAAGGTGGAGCTCCCACTGCTCCCTGGCAAGGGGTTGGCTCGGGAGAGGTTGCATTTTTTGAGGAATTGAAGATACCTAGATGTTTGGGAAATTTTCTTTTATTTACAAAGACCAAACCGTTTCACTGGGAACGTCACACTGACCTTTCCCTTAAGAAGTGTGGAAATGTTTGTTTTTATCTGGAGAATATTGAAAAATAAATGTGCCTTCAGTTTCAAAAGGGCAGTTTTGTTTCAAAACAACAGCTTATAGGAGGCTTAGCTTCAAACTGCTAGGTATCTTCTCTTTCTCATGTTTTTTTTTCCAAAATCAAAAAAATCCCAGTGTCTCATTATCACTCCAAAGGGAAACACGGGCACTGATATTTCGTGGCAGCCACAGCCAATTCCTCATCCCTGCTAGTATTACTTTTCCTTCTACATTGATTCAGATACTGGAAAATGATAGTTGGAAGAGAGAGCAAAAGGCCAAGGCTCATGCAATCCAATTACAACCCTGCTGAAACGACTTGTAGGAGCTCTGCAAGGACTAACCTTATCAAGCCTTGTAATGGCAAGAGGAAAAGAAAAATAATAACCAGCTGGTACTTTTCTAGGTTGACAGACTGTGTCCCAGCAAAGCTATGGAGCAGAATGTCCTGAACATCCACAGTGTACATATGAAAGCCAGGGAGCTGGGGTCAGACTGCAGAATTGAGCAACCCGAACCCTGTGTACCAAATTTTCTTACAGCAGGATGAGAGAGCTCCAAGATTTTAAGCAGTACTACAGCCACTGAAAAATGCAGAGGTTGGATTTGTTAACCCTGCCCTCCATATGGTGAAATGGCTGCTGAGATTCCCTCAGCCCACTGGTAGGTAGGCAAGGACCACCAAATTAACTTACCAGTCACCAAAGGACTGGTAATGGGCACAGTTTTCAGTTAGCACCTTCCTGGTCACGATGGGACTTGCAAATACAGGGAAACTCTTTGCTGCAATTGCTCAGCTGCCTCTCTTCCAGGTCCGTGGCACTTTTTTTCTGTCATACTTTCTTCTGTCATGTTTTGTTTTAAGATATTGGGCTTTAATGAGTGGAAAGGATGCATTCTTCCCCATTAGATGAGTAAAATTTGGCATATACATATCTGCCTAAAATAGTCCACAGGGAGAAGAAACACCTCAGGAAATCATACTTTCTTCCATAATTCAAAAATATCCCACTGTACTGGGTAATGCTGTGGCAGTGGCTGTTTTGCTCCACTACCTTCACCACTCCTCCCCCAAAGTTACAGTCCTTTCCTTGGTCTTTGTTTCACTAATTTTCAGGTGTTTGTTAAGGCTTTGGAATTCCTTTTGTTACTAGGTCTGTACTAACTAGCACCCCTGAGCCTCTGAGATGAAGAACCATAAAAAAGTCTCCTTTGGGAGAATCTTGAGGAAAAGGCTAGGAAGTCTCCCACATCCTCATCAGAGGCACAGCTGGAAAGGAACAGTTTTCTAGTTTGCTTTTGGCAAAGACACCATGCTCCTAGATGTAAGTGCTCACAAGTATGGTTATCTTTTCATCTTAAAGCACTGAACACTTAGATAAACTTCAAAACAATCTCTAGAGTTCTGTAGGGGATGCCTGTGGAGCTGTGATGCAGGAAACAGGTGTTGAGCCTAGTTAAAGTGCCACGTACGAAGGAGACGCTATGTGACAAAGTTTCTGGCTCCCACAGTGTGGGACAAGTCCGGTTGTTTTGCTGTGCCAGCTGCTGCACAAAGGGCTCTCTGCTGCTCCTCACATTGCTGAGGCATGGACACAATCCATGGAGTGAAGTCCAGCCCAATCCACACAAAAAGTCATCTAAAACTTCATGAAATGTGATGAACTTCAGAATGGGGGGTTCTAACACCTTTGCTGGCTTTGTTTTCTCAGGAAAGTGGCAGAAGCTTTTATCAAAGAAGAAACAGAGCAGAAGACAGCACCCTTCAAAAGAAAACAAACCCTGAAATATAGTAATGTATGAATAACAAAAGTCAAAAATATGTGATAACAGCTGCAAAAACACTCCTGGCCCAGATTAAAATAGCTTCAGTAGCTTCCCTACAATGTCTTCATTGCAGAAATCCAGCATTTCAGATATCTATCAATATGCTCCCCTTGTAGGATTTTGCAATTTTCATTTTACTCCTGCATGGATGTTTAGCTAAGAAAATGAAGTTTTGGGGGTTTAGTCTCAACTCATTTCATATCTATCCATGCAGAGGACTGTAAGCAGCCAGAGGTTACAATGAGTTAGCTTCAGACAGTTTCCACGTAGCCCAATCAAGCACCCTCTGGTTCTGCAGAAATCAGAGCAGATTACCTCACCAATGGCCACCAGCTTTACCTTTGTGTTTCTTGAAGGGCAGGACAGATTGCATGGCCTGTAATAAACCAGCTGAGCCATGGCATACAAAGCCACAGTACAAAACGGTATTATTGTACAACTTGAAAAGCAGACCATGAAAATGAATGTTCAGGACAGAGGCTACCAGTCTCCTGTGTTGCTGACAGCTTCTAAATAACCTAATTACTCAGCCCTTTGAGAACAAAATTAAAAGACAGATTCAAAGGGGGTTGGAGGGATGTTAGTCCAGGTAACTCTGCTAGTGAGTAAAGAAAGGCCCCATTCTTCATCATTCGGCTGAACTGAGCCTCATCTTTTAACTGCTGAGAAACCTTTAATAGGTCCCTGGCAGCCTGGTCCCAAGTGGTGTCCTTTCCAGAGGAAAGGCAGTTGTCAATGCCAGGGAACAGGTCTTGTTGAACCAACCTTCCAGACCAGTCCCACAGATCATTGCCTTTTCAGCCAAGCCCTTCATCGCTTTGGGCTATTGTGCTGGTTTGGGCTGGGCTGGAGTTAATTTTCCTCAAAGTGGCTGGTACAGGGCTGTGTTTTGGATTTGCTTTCTGCACAGAACTGTAAATAAATCAAATACCTCGACTCTGTGTGTGGATTGACCTCTTGCACACAGGTAAAAGAAAGTGAAAGAAATTATTTTGGAACAAGAACAGCAGCCTAGGTGTGCTGGTCAAGAAAGGCCATCTTTGGATAAATGTCACACACATTGATTGTCCATGGATGTGCTGCACTCACCAGGAGCACAGGAGGGATTATTTTGGGCAGCACTGACATCTGCTTGTGCACATTACACACCACATTAGCCCACTGCACGTGCACTCACCATTGCTTCCACTCAGCACAGAGGTCCTGTGTAGTACAGAGCTGAGTTTCCACCCTGACTTTTCCAGGTGGGAATAATGACCCCTAGAGAAATGGGAAGTTATCTGGTGGTGTTGTGATTGGAACTCCCCACATAGTGCTCCATTTAACTTGTTCCCACAGCACTCCATTTGTTTCCTTCCTCATCCTTTGTTGTTTGTCCAGAAATGATCTGGGCACAAAAATGCTCTCTCTATATGTTTATAACAATAAAACCAGTGCCAATCAGCACTTCAAAGCTGCCCACTCCAGGCAGTGCACTTCACAAAGACAGACCTTCCTGCTAGATAACTCCAGGTCCATTTCACAGGTTCACCAGTGTTCATAGGCTGAGCACACTTAGGAGGCTCCAAGCAGCAGATCTAATTCCACCCAGGAGATGCAGCATCCAATGTACACACATTTCCATGGAATTCACTTAACATGGTCATGCTGACCTTTAGTCCACATCCACCACTCAGAGGTTTTGACAATGGTCAACGAAATTTGGCAAAGTGACAAACATCTTAGAGGTACACAGTCCCTAAAAGGTTTGTGGGAGTTTGTGGACAGGTAGGTGACAACAGGCTCGGGGAGGCACCATTGAAGAGGGATGGGGAATTACAGGGAGGTCACAGGGACACAGAAGAAAGCCAAGGTACTGTGACAGGCAGAGCCCACAAGGTACATGGAGGAGCTGGTGATACCATGACAGAGATCAAGGAGACACACTGGGAGCTGGAAATGCAGCACTGGGATTGCTGGGCTGTAATGGGAGCATCATAGGTCATGGGTAGGAGGTTGGGATTGCTGTGGTGAGATCATAAATCCTTGGGGCAAAAAAGCACTATTGGCTGTGCTGCTTGTGAAACAATTTCTATCAATGTTGCATTGTGTACTTCAGGGTGTGATTGGGCACCAACAAGGAACCCAGCACCCGTTTGCAGTCTTGGGTGACAAAGCCCAAGACACACAGCCCTGGCACAGGCCAAAGAGCGGATGCAAAGCCCATATGGGAACACTCAACAAGTTAAACCCAGTGTCCACCTGTCACAGAAACACCAAATACATGTGGGCACCTCACCTGGACTGTGGTGCTGTGCTGCCCATCTGCTCTGCTCCCAGTGGATGAAGCCCACCACACACAGTGATGGAGTCAGGATACCTTTGGGGGGCTGAGGAGGCAGGGACACGTCAGCTGCTGTTCCCTGGCAGCCAGGGAGGCCCAGGTGCAGTAAGTGCAGGCAGCCACGGGGACCTGGCAGCAGATGGAGAGGACAGCGGCCATGGGGAGGGCTCTGCTGCTCCTCAGCACCATGGGCTGTCGAGAGGGACTGAGCAGCCTGGGGAGCACAGACAGCTCTCCCTGCACTGCAGGCAGGCTTTAACAGCCAGCCCAGGCAGCGTGTGCGCCCACCCAGCCCGTCTGCCTGGTGATATCTGGGGCACCAGGGGCTCAATCACACTGCCCTTACTGTCACTTTTCCACGTCTCACCCACTGCACTTCCAAAACAGGGGGATGTGGCCCTGCTTCCCCACATGCTGCTGCTGCTTCATGGTCATTCAGGCAGCTGTACTCGCCCTTGTATCGGGCAGCTGAAGCTTTGCTCGGCCTCAACACAGCCGGTGCTCTGCCGTGGCAGGCTGGGCTCATCTGGATCACTGTCCACAGACACCACACAGCTGCCTCACCTGCCCTTGGAGGCAGGGTGCCAGGCGTATTACCTCACCCAGACACTGCAGACAAAACTCCGTGTATTTTGATTCTCCCTCTTTGGTAGGACATCAGATATGCTCCTCCAGACTTCTTGTCCTCAGTGCCACGCCTCAGAGGCACTCCAGTGCCTCATCATTTCTGCTTCCTCAGGGGAACCACACTCCCGTTTTTATCAGCAGACCTGAGCAGGGTAGTGGCACTGACCTCCTGTGCTTGCATCAAGCAGCATCCCTCTGAGCACAGCACCAAGCATTTGGGGAGATGGGTATCAGCTCCTGCCCCAGGGTTCATCAGGACCATGATCCTCACTATGGGTTCTCACTGTTTTGTCATTCACAGTAGCTCAAAGGGGCATAAAAATCCACCAGCTGCTGGAGGAGGCACTTGGCACTCACTGCATGGTGAGGCCACCACTCAGTGCACTCAGGGTTTATATGCCCATGCCCCAAGAGATTCACACTGATAGAAAAGCCAACCCCAGCAGGGAAAAGGAACAGATGGATAACCACCTGCTGAAGAGGAAAATGTTGAGACAACTGGGTGCTACAGCAATTCATATCCTTTCTTTGATCTCAGCAATGTCTTTGTACTGCATATAGAAGGCAAAGAGGAGAACAATAAAGCTTTATGCTAAGCCAGTGACTTTCTCAAATTCACTTTCCTGCTCTGTAATGGGAACAGAGGATTGAACCCCAGCCTGCATTAATGAAAAAACAAACAAAAGCAGAACTTCATAAGTGATGAAAGTTGCATTTCCAGGCATTTATTTATTCGCTTTTGCCTCTTAAGAGCCTATCTATGCATTGCATAGGAGTCTGCTGGAAGCACCTCCAGTAAAAGTCTTTATTCAATTTGTCTAAACTCTTATCATGACAAACAGCAGTAAGAAGCAGCATTTCATCCACTCAGCCTCATCACCATCTCCTCACTTGTTGCCATGCCAAATTCTGGAAAAACTCAGAGCACTTTGCCCCAGAGTTCAGGAGATTCAGGCCCTGTTAATCCATGGCTAAAAATAAATTTCAGAAGAAAGGCCCTGGAGGGTGGTCCAGCTGCAGCTCCCCAAAGACTATTTCAGTGAGCACAGATAGAGCCCTTTCTTGGTTTTTTATCACGCCATGTTCATCCTGCAAGGTAAAACGACATGGGGAGTCCTGCAAAGTGCAACCAGATCTGCTGTTTGTAGCATCCCAAGGAAAGCTGATGGCTGAAGGTATGATGGAGATTGAGACCTACCACTTTCCACACTCCTGCAGACAATCTTTGCCATTCCTCTCTCTGAGACAAAGGTCACCTGGGCTGTGTGTGACCTCCAAAATCGATGGCATGGCTAACACTAACTTTCCCAAAAACTAAATTTGCACTGTGTCCTTCCTGCAATACATCCTTGGCCACTTCAGTCTCCTGTGTTACCTAGGGGAAGGCATGGTTTATCCAGACACCCTGAGAGGCTTGCAGCAAGGTTAGCACACACACTGATGTTGCTAAGGCCAGCCTTTGTGGAGATGGAGGGCTTCAGAGTGAGCAGCCATGCAGCTCCCCCAAAGCCATCCTGCCTTCCCCAGCCTCTCCAGGCCAGGTGTTAGCCTGGGAATGCAGGCAGAAATCCAAGCTCTCTGTTCAATTCCCCTTTTGAGGTAAAGTTACAGAATGACAGCTGCTGAGGATCAGCAATGTTTCCCAGCTCAGAAACCACACTTCCTCCTCTCTGCACAGCAGTACCGCCAGTCCTGAGTGAGCACCTTAAAGGGTTTCCTGTGCAGAGCAGCACCTTTATTTCCAGTGCCTGCTGCCCATCCCCAGCACTGACTGCAGGGACTGGGGCACAACTTGCACAGGCCCACCAGCAGCACTGGGAAAAGGGTGCTGCTTCTGACCCTTTGTTATGTGTCAGGGATGCCAAGGCAGGGTGGGAGTGACACTGCATTTTCCTTTTCTGGAACTCCAGGTCACCTACTGCACGACTTAGCTCCGGCGCCGCAGGTCTAAGGAGAGGACAAAGCCAGTTTGTTTTGCCATGGGCCCCCTGCCAGGCTCGCCCTGCCCATGGCTGTTGCAATGCCAGCTCTCCCTGGCCCAGGGGGAAGCAACTCCGTGCCTCCTTCACCAGCCTCAACCACACTCCTGCACCACAACAAGCAGCTCCAGCCCTGCCGCTGCAGGGCCCAGGGACATGGGCTGTCCCAGAGCCCCATGGCCCCCAGGAGCTGCCCACCCTCAGCAGTGCCCTGCCCACAGGGGAGCTGCAGGATGGGAGTGTGTTGAAGGCTTCTGCCACAGCAAAAGGGATTCAAACACTCAGGAATCATCCTACTGCAAGGCTAAGGCTGAACCAGGGCAATGCCACCCCCCTGCAGAGACAGGGATTTTGAGACTACTTAATATTCTCCCTTTTTGCAAAACCAGCGTTTTCATCCAATGCTAAGGATTCCATAGAGGAAAATAATTAGGTCAAAACTCTGCAAACATTTGGATGCTGCCTGACTTCTTACCCGGAGCATCTCCTCATGTAATTGCATTTCCAAGCAATACTGGGAGACTTCCCAATGCACAGGCAGCAGGAAGCACAAGTAAGGCTGCCTGGTATCTATCACAGGTTCAGCATCTGCAATGACATGGTTATTAATCATTAAGTGAATCACACTAATATTCTGACTATTGCACACCTGTTCCCTAGCACCATCTGGAGGCAAACTCCGTCCTTCGCCCCATTTAGTGGAAACGGAGCCTGTAGATCTGGGATAAGGAATGGCTCTGACTCCTCTGGATCAAACACTTAGCAAAGATCCAGGTGTTTGCTGCTCTAAATACATGTTGTAATAGAGACAAATTATGCAAGTTTGCTTGTTTGCTGCAGGCTGAAAACTGTTTAGGAACATGTTTAAACATAATAAGCTACCTCTACTCAAAAGGCAGAACAGAGCTGTTCTGATAAAAGCAGCAAAAAACCCCTCCTGACAGTGTGGTTTTAAGAAACTGAGGAAGAAAATGTGGAGGAAAACAAAACTTTAGGCTGGGCCATCACTTACATTACAAGCTTTGGCCCCTTGCCCCCCCTGAGATGCTCATGAACTAAGTTAATACTTGTGTATTTTCTTCAACGACCTCATAAAACTCCCCCTAGTGAGAGAAAACCTCCACTTAGTGGCCCTTACAGCAGTTGGGTGCCATGCAAAACCCACCTCATTCAACTGCTGGTTTATAATCAACCAAGTTTTGATTAGTATTTCACAGGCCCACATCCACACAGGTGCTGTGAGGGAGGACCAGATTCAGTTTTAGGACACTGGACAACACAGCTGGATCCACAGAAACCACCTCCAAGATATCACAAAATTGAGCTTGTCTCCCTTTCACATCCTGTATCTCCTGAGCAGTCAGAGGAGTGAGTCCTTAAACTAAGACCAAACCCAGGCTTTTTTCTTTGCACATAGTTAAAAAAATAAAGTATTTTAAAAATCCAAGAAAACCCTTCTCAAAGTAGCCAAGATCTTAGCAACTATTACTTTATACATGGGAAAAGGAGAGAAGGGCTATAATTCTTTCCCTTCCAACTCTATTTTGAAAAGATGTTGCTTCTGCACCAATCAGAGTCCAGTCAGCACAGAATACAGAGAGTGTCCTCCCAGCTGGGTTCCTTTAATGGCTCAGAAAGGGATGTGTAGTCTGCCAGTTGTAAAAGGACCTTTCTTACCATGACTGGGTCCACAATTTGTGGCTTTCAGTCAGCAGAAATAAGGAGTGAAGGGGGCATCAAGCACTGTACAGGAGCCATCTCCCAGACTAGGAGCAGCTGGCAAGCAGTCTGAGAAACTAAACTGACAATTTTATGGTGCTCTTCCTTACAAATTATTTGTTCAGAGACACGAGAGATGCAAAGGAATAATGTGTCTTTACCACATTCAAGAGATTATTATGGTGCAAACCAAAGGCCTTTGAGAAATTCTCTATTTTCACCCTATCCAGCTATATAACGCTCCTTGCTTCTTGAACTTCCAACCGCAAAACTCCACTTTAACACAAGATGTACGCTGGTTTTATTAATTACACCACAAGTAATACTTTCTGCAACTTCATATATTTCAGTTTCTGAATCTATATCCGAATAAAGTGCTGAAGTTTGGGGAATACTTTTAGTGCATTCTGTGTAGTCACTTCTATAACTTCTCCAACTGGAATTCCTTTAATTTTGGCAATGTATTCAGCAGCAATGTAAATATTTTTGGGTTCGTTTCTCACCTGAAAAACAAACAAAGCAGCCAAATTACAGACCCCTAGAGATCTGTTTCAGATTCAGTACTTTCTGACACAACTTCAGTCACATTGTGGCAGGTGTGGCAGAAAAATGAGGTGTATCCATTCCTCTTGGATTAAGTTCCCTTGGTAGCCTCTTTCTTCTCTTGTAACCACGCTTAAGACTCCTTCATTATCCTATGCCAGTAGCTGACTTCCACAAGGCATGGGTTTGGATACAATTACACAGAAGTCCCTCCCATCATTTACCTGTTTTTCAGGCCCCAGAGCAGGAGAATCAGTTCCCAAACACATATTTTCCAGGGGCAGCTGTTTCACAAGCTTCTGCTTCTTGAAGAAAATAAGACAGTCATTAAATGCTTTATGCACTTAAACCTGTGCAAAAAAAACCATGAAGGGAGCATATTCCCTACATTTAAAGGCAACATCAAAAGAATTTGGGTGCCACTGTTTACACTTTATCAACGATTTCTGATTGGAGCAAGAACACTGGGAGCTGCTCAAGAAGTCTATTCATATTAGGGTTCTCCTGTTTTCTGAATATCCAAAGTACTATTACCTCAACACTGAATTCATTGTTATTTATTAAATCATGCAGTCATATTGCAGTTATAGAGTTGCCAGCGCAATTCTAATTTGCTGTTTTCTGTGCATATTTGTCTATCTTTTCCTCCTCTCTGCTTTATTTCTCAACCCCAGTTTGCTTTCCTTCCTCCTCAATACTTAACCTCATCCCCATTTATATCTACCCCACCCCTCATGCTCCTTCCACTTAAATCAAACTTTTTGCTCTCTTACATTTCCTGAGCTTATCACAGAAAGCAGTCCTATCACACAAACCACTCCTTCTCTACAAGGCACGTCCCTACTGTAGAACAGTACAGTGACAGAATCTTCTGAAGAAGAGTTCACCGGAAACCACAATGAAATGAGAAACCCCCTCCTTGTTTCTCAGGAATAGCTGAGCTGTTTC
Organism: Nicator chloris; assembly: GCA_013400495.1. Classification (NCBI taxonomy): domain Eukaryota; kingdom Metazoa; phylum Chordata; class Aves; order Passeriformes; family Pycnonotidae; genus Nicator; species Nicator chloris. The sequence goes on from WAAE01015010.1 coordinate 105,988, forward strand.
AGCCAGAATTCCCCCTCCGAAGTCCAGCTAAGGCAAAAACCCCGGCAGAAATTCAGCCAAAGTAAAATTGTGCAATGCACGCAGAAGGAGCAGACCCCAGCCGGAACCGGGACAAAACATTACCTGTTCACTCCTTATAATGGAAGGAGGAATGGAGAAGTAGTATCCAGCTTTCACCCCTTCCATGGCTACAGATGGCTTCCCATCAAAAGCATGGAGCAACACCTTGGTAGCACCTTGGAGAAACAAAGCAAACCACACCATCAGCAGGGTTACAGCAGGGCTGCCATGTCAGCTTCCAATGACACCTTGGTCCCACACAGAATTAACACAGGATCTCTGCACTACTGCTCCCGAGTTAAATATACACAAACTGATGTAAGGACAAGGCACAACTGGAGAAATCCTGTTGGCAGAAGCCATGGCAGAGGAAGTGCATTAAAAGCATACCTTGTTCCTTCAAGAGATTAATGGTTGGTCTTCCAGCTGAGCGGGAATGAACATTTCTGCACAGCAAGGAGAGGCCCAGCATTAGGAAATTTAGCCAAATACCTTTGTTTTTGCAAACACAAACAAACTAACAGTATCTTGGGATGAAAATAACTAATTGTATTACAACTCTTATCAAGAAAAAACCCCAGAGATGTATATATGAATCCTTTCAGCTACAGTGAACATATAGGAACAACATAGCATTGGACAGGGCACGTAAGATACCTCTACAGAAGTGCAAATATAAGAAAATTCCATAATTAAATCTCAAACTGGAGACTTTCAGGACACTCAGGCCAGTTTAATCCATCTAAGAAAAGTTCTGTGGGCACTTAATAACCATAAATCCTGCGAAGTATTTCGACATGTTACTGAGACCTGGCAAATTCTCCTTGTGGTATAAACAAAACCTACAGTGGCAAATCCAGTCTTCTTGCCAGCTCAATCTGCTTGATCAAAACCTGTCTCTGTCCTTCCTTCTGTTCATCGGTGCTGGCAAATCTGGGAGTGAAGTCTAGTCCAACCTACAGTATAACAAGAGAAGGGAAAAAGTTTTACAGACCTAACACTGAAGAAAACCATAATTAGACGTACAAAGGCATAACATGCTTCAAAACTGCAAAGCAATTCAAAATATGTGTACTACAGACTGCAATTAAAATGAGCTCAGCTGCAGCTTAACTCAAAAAAGAATGCATTCTCAACCATAAGCTTTTCAACTATGAAAGCATTTGTAGGCAGACAGCTACTAACAAGGGTATTTAACATTTTAGTCTGTGCCTGGTTTTCTGGGGGTTTATATGCTATTGAATATTATGTCAGATTAAGTCTCAAATATGGATCTCCAGTATAAGTAAAATTTCTAACCTGAACCCACAGCTTTAGTCCAATATACAGCAAAAATTACCCATTAATTCTATACTTTTTTGATCTAAACATGTTCTGGCAAAATTTGAAGTTTGTCAAACCATTCACAGTTAGATGAAGACAAGTCCTTCATACACAGTACAACATGGCAAATTTAGCTACAAAGCTCTGCCAAAACCTGCTTTTTCTGTAGCCAGTGCAGAACCAGATGTAAAACCCTCTGGTAGTAACACACAAATAGAGGCAGACTCCATCCTACAGACTCAATTCATTTATAAACAAATGTAAGACAGGAGACAACAGATGGATACAGACAGATGAAGGATTAAAAAACAGAACTGTACAAGTCAGTGTGGTGTACTGAAATCACAGCTTAGCCTAACTTTGTCAGAGAAGAAGGCAGGAAGGATCTGTCTTTGGGTATAACATGAGAGCATAATGTAATCTTCCAATGACTCCAGCAGCATAAATTCCATCTATTTTATAGCAATAACAAAGGAAAAGAAGGAATCAAGCAAATCTATAAAGGAAAGCACATTAAGAGGAACTACCAATCAGACTTAGTGCCTGCTCAGGCTGATAGAAATTCTTATTACATACAGAAAAACAAGCATTGACTCAGTTTTTGTAATTCCAGTAACAGCTGCTGCTGGAGAGATTTAAACAAGTTATGGAATTCCACTCACTTCTCCAATCCCCACCAATTTGTCTTTGTAACGTTCAATAAGAGGCAGCGCAGCATCCAGATCCTGCAAGAATAAAAGATGTAACTCTGACTGCCCTTACTAAAGGAAAGGGTTATGAACCCAGCATTATGATCAAACTGGCATTTCCTTCACTGTTCTGAAATTCTGGGCCTTAGAAGTTGCCATTACTGTGAGCTGTACAGTCAGATGTTAGAAGCCTGAAGGATTTATATTCTTTACTTAATAACCATTTCATTACATATTACGTTCTATATCTATCTTTCTCTCTATATATACATAAACCTTATTCTAATTACTCCTAAGCTAACTTTTCACAGTAGCAGCAGAAGTAATTAAAACAAGGCCCATAAATGGCTTGGTAACATTAAATGGCTGCAGACAGCTCGCTGAGATTTTTAGAAGGCCACAAACAGTTGCCTTCCAGTTCCCTTGTTAACAAAGGAACATCTGCACACGCAGTTTGCTGTAAGTAAAGCACACCTGGGATTTTTAAAACCATTTCACTGCAGTAATACAGCCAGACGACTCCAGTGAACAATTCTGCGTTAAGGACTAACAGGGACAAATGGATGTGCTGAGAGAGCCTGGGATTTGGTCTGCTGGGTCTCCTGCATTACAGAATGCGGAAAAACCACTGGGCAGACGTGAAGGTAAATCAGGCACACCGGAGCATCCTGTCGTCTGTCCTGAAAAGTCCCAGCAGTGTTTTAGAGGCCGTGTTTTACCTTCAAAGTAACACTGCGCTGCTCCTCTGGAGAAACCTCTTGAACGGGGTGAACTCCCAGGCATGGCAAGACAAACCCTGGGAATCTAGGCACGGAATAGACAGCGAGAGTGTGAAAGACCACAGAGAACCTAAGTTTAACGCCAAGAGCCCACAGAGAGCCCAGGTTTACAGACACGAAGGGCCGGCCCGCCTGAGGAGGGCAGCGCATCCCCCGTCAATCCCCAAGGCGCGGACCCGCGCCCGGGACACGGGTGGGCGCCGGGATCCCCGCCGGCCTCGCACCTCTCAGACAGCTCCACGACGCTCCGGAACTCGCCCGCCTGCTCCGACACCACCACCAGCGCCGACACGGCCGCCTGCGGCACACAGAGACCCCCGGCCCGCTGAGACCGGCGGGGCGGCGGGGGCGTGGGGAGAGGGTTCCCTCAGGCCGGCCCCGCCTCACCTGCTCCGCCGCCCGCACCACGGCCTCCACGTCCTGCAAGAGACACACACGGCCTCAGCGCGGGGCCGCGCCCGGGACTCCCCCCTGCCCGCCGCGCCTCACCCGCTGGAAGCAGGGCGCGGCCAGGTGGCAGTGACAGTCCACCGGCCCCGCCATGCCGCGCCCGGCGGGAAGGCACAGGGCGGCCGCGGGTTCCGCTTCCGGGCCGGCATTTTCGCCGCGTCGTAGGCGGGAAATGGCGGCGGCGGCGCCGGAGCCGGTCGCGGGGCCGGGGCCGGCGGGCGCGGCGCGGCGGGACCCGCGGGTGCGCTGCTGCTCGCGGCGCGGGCTGGGCGCGGTGCTGGAGCTGTGCGCGCCCTTCGTGCGGGCCCTGGCGCAGGGACAGCCCGGCGGGGCCGCCGCCGAGGCAGACGCGCTCTGGGTGAGCGGGGAGCGGGAACGTCCTGTGCCAGCACAGGGCCTGGCGGGCCCCGCTGGCAGCGCTCGGTACCCGGGCTGAGGGTGCGGCTTTCCCCGGAGTGGCCCGCGGGCAGGGCGGTGAGGCGGGACGGGCTCTTCCTGCGGGAGGAATGGATGGATGGATATCTGTATTCTCAGCCTGTCCCGTGCCTTGCAGAACTTCCAGACAGCGGTGCGGGAGAACGTCACCATTAACGGGCAGCCCTGGGAGGAGGCCTCGGATGACTCCCGGCTGCAGAGCGGTAGGCGGTGGTTTCCATTCGCTTTCTGCTGGCTGGATTTGGTTTGGTTTGGTTTTGTCCGGAGGAAAAAGGGGGCCGATTGAAAGGGGAGGTTCTGACTTGATGTACGGACAACAGAGCATTGGAAAAGGCTGCCCAGAGCTTGTCTCCAGCACTAGAGGCTTCCAAAAACCATCTGGGCAGAAGTGTTCTGAGCAACCTGTTTTGAGATGGGGGTTGACCCTACTGTGAGCAGGAGGCTCCGGCGGGCCCTGCCAGCCTGAGTGTTGGGAGCCGTGACCAAGATCTATCAAAAGACCCTAGGAGACAGTTTGTTGCTGCTGTTTAATATACAGATTAACTGTTGAAAATTATTACTATATTAATATATGAATATATTGTTTCTATTACATAATTACTGGCTTTTGAATAATAGTAGTGGAGATTCTTGGTAGTCTGGTGTCCAAAGAAAATTTCAGTGCAGTTATTCACTCACCTGTGTTGGCATTAGGTGCTCTTTGCCTGCAGCTTGATGCTTTTTGCAGTTCCACGGAGCTGAAAATACAGCTACATTGAGCTCGCTATGGAGCTCTTGAACCGAAAACATTGAACTGTTTATTGGTCAGGAAGCTCTGAGCAAGCATGGGCTCTGAGCAATGTGATCTAGTTGAAGATGTACCTGCTCATTGCAGGGGGCTTGGACTAGATCACTTTTAAAGGCCCCTTCCAACCCAGACTATTCTCTAATTCTGTCAAGTGTCTTTAGTTGTAGTCCTAGAATGATAAAACTCCAGCTACTTTGACTACAAGGTCAAAAATGCATTGATCTCACAAAGCATAATGCAAAACTGAGACACTGGCATCTGCCCACAGCTGGCATAAAGCAGGTATAAGGACTATATTGTGCTTTTTAATTTGATATAGATTTACTGATGTGCCTATCTCCGATCCAGTCTGAGTCACCAAGAGATCTGGTATTTTGTGCCTTCCGTGTTTATGTTGACCAGTGGCTTGAGTCTTTCCTGTCTATATTTAAATGGTTTCATGGTGATTGTAAAACAAACAACCAAAACAAACCCACAAACTCGTAAAACCTTGACTTTCCCTTTCTGAGTTTTGCAATCACTTGATTCTGCACGGAGTGACCCAGAGAGGGTGCTCAAAATCCATTCTTTACTACTAGCCTGAAAACATTGCATGGCTTACAAGTTATACTCAACACATTAGTGAGAACAGTGAATTTAAATGTTAAACGGTTAAACAGTGAGTTTAAATGTTTAAATGTTAAACTGATTGTGCACTGTGTGATATAAAATCAGGCTTCCAATTACTGTTTGTACAGTTGGAGTTTGTTTAATGCTTGTAAATCATACAGATAAACCATTTTTTCCTTAAAAGATAGCCATTGCTTTGTAAGACTTTCTTTACAGATTCAGAGTTCATAGGGAAATACTTTTTTTTTTCCCCTGGGTGGTTCTCTGCTTCCCTCCCCCCAGATCATTTACTTCAAAATAACTGGCCAACATCAAGTTATGCTCCAATCTCTATACTGCCTTAGCAAGGAGATTCAAGACATAAATTTATCTCTGTGTTGATAATCATGCATGAGTTGGTTTTTTTTATTTCAGATCTAAAGCTTCTTTTTCTTGAGAAGTTTGTCTCAAAAAAAAAGAAGGTCTGAGAATTCCACAGTAACTAAGTGTGTTTGTCACTTTCAGATTCCAATATTAAAATTCTGGAGGATCAATTTGATGAATTAATAGTAGAGACAGCAACTAGGCGTAAACAGTGGCCTAAAAAGATCCTGGTGCATGCGATCCAAACCATGAAAGCAGAGCAAGAGATGTTGGTGAGTAACCTCAGACTTTCAGAAAACCATTGCATTAAAAAGTCCATCATCCAGTGTTGACCTTTAAGCTCCTTCCCATGCTTGCTTTTGATTCTTTATCATAAAATGAAATTTATGCCTTTTTTTCATTAACTGGTTCTGCAGTAACTAAGGGGGTTAGACTTAGTAAGTTTACTCAATAACTGCTAAGGGTCACTACAAAGCGTTGCAACTGTGTCTGAATTGGGTCTGTGGCACAAACTGGAGCAGGTTGCTTCAGCCTGGTGACTCAGGATTTACAAACCAGTAGGCACCTATTTGTCTTCCCAGTTCCTGAAGTCCTTGCCCGAGGTCTGGCTGAGGTACTAAATGTTACACTACATACAGATAGATGGTATCCTGTGCAGTGTATGACTTAACAAAATGTCAGTGGCCTCCTAAGCAGTTTTTTGGAGCTAGTAACTACATGGAGTAATGACTTTCAGTAAAGCATGGGAAAAAAGGCAGTGTGGGTTAATGAATCAGCACAGTAAATTCTGTGGGATTTTTCACACACAGTGTAAAGTAATTACTGGAATTAAACAACCCAATTGTGTCCTCAGCTGCTAGATTTCTTCCCTGAAGTTACGTTAGGCCTCCCTTTTGCTTACCTCCTGATTAATTAGGATTCCTTTGGTAAAAAACAAGAGGCTGAGGCAGAGTCAAACACTGGCACAAGTTGCTGAATGAAACTGGAGTCTTCATCCTTGGAGAGATTCATGGAAATACTCAAAGCCTGACTGCATGAGGCTCCTGCAATCTGCCCTAGTTGGCCCAACTTTCAAGAGGGTGTTTAGAGGTCCTTTCCAACTTCAGCTATTTACTAAAGAAGACAGGGAATTTTTAGAAAGTCATGTAGGAGCCTGCATTGCATTTCTGACTACTAAAATGGACAAACATTGACTCTCTAGGTTAGCCAGGCAGAGATGATTTATGGTAAGGAAAGTGCATGGGTACACTTTTGTCTTACATGTGAGATATTTTCTAACATATATTTCCTTTTGTGATATCTCTGTTTTGTCAGTATATCAAGTATGTAAAACAAACAAACAAAATCAACTAAAAGAAAATATGCTGTTGCATAACACCAAGATTTACCAAGACCTTTTAATCTTTCTTCTACCTGAGTCCCACAGTGTATTAGTTATTTGGAATGCCACTCATGCTACTTTTTTTTTTTGATGATCTCTTCAAAGTTTACACCACCACAACTAGATGATTATTTTAATTAAAATTGTCTGCAAAAGTTTAGTTCATCCCTGTAAGAAAATGTAGAAATACATGTAGGAAATATGGAAAGCTTAGTTTATCTCTGTAAATGGTTATCCCTTTTTTTTATCACTCAGCTATTTCTGCAAAGGTACCAGTGGTTTCTTTGATTTTGGTAGAGGATTTCTTGTGTTCTTTCATGACCATAGTTAATCGTGTGATGCTTTCTGAGGCATAAAGAGCAGCCATGAAGATGTGATTTATCTGAGAGAACTACTCATTTATTGTGGTGATCTCCTTGTAATTGCCAAAGCAAGAGATCATCCTGTGGGTTTTCAGGCAGTACGTTCTGTAGAGTATGAGGCTCATGCAAGCCATGTTTGTTCTTCTGCTTGGAGCTGTTACTGCAAACTTGCTAAGAAGTTGTGTGAGCTGTGAAAACATTTCTCTAGCAAAACTACAGCAAGGAATAATTAGCTTTCCCCTACTTGCTTTTGCTTGAAGAAGGTTGAGGGACAGCTCCTGAGGTGGAGAACACTAACTTGCAGATGCTCTAACTTCTGTTCCCTTGGCCTTGCTTTGTTTGCTTCTTCCCTGTTAGCTGCTTCTAATTCCACCCTTAATATAACTATATGTGGGTTGAATTCAGTTATTGGTTTACTTCATGTCTTAGTTAACTGATGTGAGGTCACAAGACTGACAGTTTGTGAAGCAGTGTTCTTAGTTCTGTATAAGTAATTGCAGGGCTAGAGTGTAGTAGCTTAAGTACTTTTCTTTTTCTTAGCTTTTTGTCTTAATGTACTCTTTCTTGGAGTTTGTGGCTCTGGGAAAGCATGCTGGTTCTGTGAATGGCTCCTGAGAAGCTAGAGCAGCTCATTTTCTAAGTCATGCAGCAGGTGGCAATGCTTCTTCCAAAATGCCTGGATGTCAGTTCTCATGCTTTAATGATTAGAATTCTGCAAACTAAAGCAGATTCTGGAGATGTGTTTACAGTGAGTGTAACTGTGTTAACCAGAATGCTGCTTTCAGTAACTAAGTATCTATAAACTGTACCTCTAATACATTCTTGATCTAAATACTTCCACCACCATCTCCATTGTTCTGACTGCTATATGTGATATCTATTAAACCTAGGAGGTATTTCACAGTTTTTCCTTTTTTTTGAATATGCAGAAGCTCTACCAGCCTGTGGTAAAACCAGCAGAGATAAGACCTCAGCCTTCTCAAGGTAAAGATTTTGTGGGGAGGGCAGCTGTACTGAGGAGACACCTCCTCACTTACTGGCTAACCGTAAAGGTTTAAGAAGTTTACTTTCTTGAAGCTTGTTTAAAATTGGCTGGTTATAAATTAACTAAAAAGCTAGAAGTTTGTCTTAAGTGAATATTTTGCTGCCTGAGTTTTATTGTGTCCATTTCTTGGATTCTGAGTGCTGCCTGCAGTTAGGCACTGTACTTAAAGGCAAAAAGCTGGCAGAGGCCTCTGTGTGTGTGTGTTGGGGAGAAATTGTCACACAGACCCCCCAGAAGGCTTCCTTACTTCTTTCCTTCATCACTGGTGGAGGCCACATGGGGAACTGCATGGATCACTGACATTACACTTCCTCTGTTCATGTGTTCCTTATACACGAGTACTAGAAATGCCTCTCTTCCTAACCAGTCAGTTCCTTCAGGGAATTGAAAGCTGTTGTGTAGGACTCAGTGGTGGCAGTGTTGACTCTCTTAACTTGCCAAGTAGGACACAGATTTCATCCTGCCTGTGTCACTTGTGAGGGTTGATGAAGGAACAGAGCTGCAAACAACGTTGTAAGTTTGCTGCATGCTTTGGGAAGATGCCTTGTACAGCCCCTTGGAACAAGGTGGTGGATTTTGTAGTGGGTGATTGGGATGTGCTCTCTTGAGGCTGGCCTTAATAAGTGGGAAGTGTTGTGTTGCCTGTTGTTAAATATTGAAAAGTGACAGAATTCAGCAGTGCAGTTCTAATTTGAGAATCCTCACTATGAATTACTGCACATGATGTAAGGCTGGTGTAACGAGCAGTGGTGCTCAGAGTTTGAGGAGCTGACCTGAATCTTCCAGTTCTCACCCTGCTGATCTGACTTCATTCTGAACATCATTTCCTCTTTGTAGATGGGAGACATGGCTTCCAGCAGTGCCAGCCTGTGCAGCAAAGCAGCCAGTAGGAGCAGTACAGTGGGTCACTTTATATCTGAGTTCCTTTTGGTTTCTAGTGTCCAAATCCAGGCTTTTCTGATGTCAGTCAACTATTTGCAAGTTAATAGCAACTTGCACTATGATATTGTGGGTTTGAGTTTGGTAACAGCAAAGTTGTAGCAAAGATACCACCTGGAGTTTGTGCAGAATCTTGGTATTATGTAGTCTTTGGGAAGTTTATGTATCCCAGTTTAGCAAGTACAGTGGCCAGAAACCAAAAATGTTTAGATTACTCAATCCTTTCATTTCCTTGTTTCATTTCCCTATATTTTGGAAAGCCTTGAACAATGAGGAATATAATGCCATCTATGTCAAGCCGAACTGTTGCAGGCAAATTTCATTTAATTGTGTGCCAGTCTTTCTGTGTAATAATCCAAATAATTATTTCTACTTTTACTTAACTCCATCCTTACAATTTCCTAAGGTTACCAGTGTCTCATCTCAATAGTCTATTGTAGAATGCTTCATTACAGATATATTCTTCTTTTAGAGAATGCCCTTCCATAGGGCTCTGTGATGGGTTTAAAGAGGTTGCTTCTGGACTGCTTATTTTTTCAAACTGAATGATGGTGCATTCTAGTGTCTATGTTCACACAGGGATCATGTGTTCCTAAACCAGCTCTGACCAGCACATTGGACACATGGACAGTACAACAAGCACCATCTCTTGGTGGTTACCACATTTCAGCAGGGAAGCACTGTAACCCTGAGCTAGAATGCAGTGACTGACTTTAAAATACCTTCAGCAGCACTAATAAGATGGACTTCAAAACAGAATGCTGTGTTTATCCCTGACAGTTTAGGGGTGTGTGCACCACCTGACACTGTGTCCTACTGCAGGCACTGGTAAAACCCTACAGAAAACTAATAGTAGTGAAGGTGAGGCTCCTTACTTCCCAGAAGCATGCTAGTCTGCTCATTTTAAGTTTTGTGTATGGAGAACATGCAAAACAGTTTCATAATAGCCTAGAGTTTAACTCTTGAATACAGAATTAAAGTATTGGTGATCTTACCATATTGCTACTACAGTCGAATATATGCTGTATTCCCTGCCGTGTTCTGCACCTGCTGCTTGCTTCAGTGTTCCTGAAAGCTGGGGTTTTTTCTTTCCTTATTAGCACAGCAGAATTAATGCAGTTCATGTTATTTATGCTTATGTTATTTTTGGTGTTAATGCTTGGTAAGTTAAGCCAGAAGAAAAAAAAGTAGCCTTTATTGTAAAAACCAGCTTGTCAGAAACACAGAATTATTTATTTGCCCTCCTTAAAATGGGTTTTCTTTATGTCATGTTATCTACAGTGGTGTTTATTCTCTGTGTTATGTGTGGTTTTTATCAAATGTAATAATGAGCTTAAAAGTTTTGAAAACAAATCTTTTTGTGTAATTATTTCTTTACAACTGTTCTCTTGTTTCAAATACTGGCTTTGTGTTTTCTAGGTAAGAACTTTGGGGCTTTCTGTAGTTGAGACTGCTACTGCAATTTGAGTGATAAGGAATAATACTAGTAAGATAAACCATGCCAGCTGTCATCCTCAGTGTTACAGTGAAAGGGATGTGCTGCAGGTTTAGGTTTTATACAGGGACTTTTCTGGGTTTCTGTCCATTTTCTGATAGTGAGTAATGGGGAAAAGAGTTATGTTTCAGAAGTTGATTTGGGCTGTGTTTATCTGTAGATGCTTACATCGCAGATCTGAAGCAGGCGACAGAAGTGGCATCCAAACAGATCAGCGAAGCAATGCAGGTGAGACCTCTGTGTGCCCCAAGAGAAATATGTTTTTATCTTCTTGATGTGGTAATGTGTCACAAAATAGGAGTTCTAACTCATCTTCCTTATAGTTTGGTAGAAAAAAGCCCGTGTGTGTAGGTAAGAAGCAGGTAAAGCATTGTGTTTGTAAGGCATTCCCCCTTACGTTGTAGTAAGGGAGATTACCCTGTGGCTGTAGGAAATACTTTTACTGAGATTTTGGAACCTGCAGCATCTGAAAAACAGAACATCTTTTGAAGACCTGTACCCCTTCAACTGGAGTATGACATTTGTTACTACGATACCTGCTTAGGCATCAGCTGCGATGTTCTTGTGATACTTCCTGAGCTTAGAGATGTCATGAGGGAACACTTCAACTTGGCATACTCTTTGCATGGCTTCTGAGTGCGGACACCTCACTACTGGGGTGGTAGCTCTGCCTTCGCAACCCTAACCCGCCATCCTGAGCATCATCTCTGCAGACACCAAAGCTTTTATGCCTGTCAGAATCTCCTTAGCATATTGCATGCCTTATAACCATTGCTTTTCCCAAGTAACTTGAGATACTTGGGGGTTTTTTTGCAGGCTATTCCAGCACTTATAGAAAAGGCAGAAGGTTTTTCCCAAGCATTAGCTTTGCAACCAACCTTGGAACTCTGCAAGCTGCGGCAAGAAGTCTTTTCTGACTGCAAGGCGAAGGAGGAAAACAATGTCCAAAATTTAGTACCACTAGGAGAAGTCACACCAACAGGAACTGTTTCCAGTAAAAATCCTTATGTTTTGCTGAAAAGAAGAAAAGCTGCAGGTTCCCCCGAGAGAAGGCGCTACCCACTGCGGAGAAGGAAGATCACTCTCAGCACGTGAATTTCTCGTTTTGTGTTTTCACATTGGAATCCCAGTTGTACTTTTGTTCCATGTGTTCCATCTTTTTTCTTAGAACTCATCTCCCCTCAATGCTATACATGCTTCTTTGATTAGTCTTTGACCTTTTAAATATTTCTACTTTTGCTGTCATGCTGATGGTATATGAAAGCCTACACGTACCAGTAGACTCCAGTATCCAGCAAGTGTATTTGCCATTTAACTCATTTTTTGCTCTTATTTTGCAGTTTTTAGCTTGAGTCCTTGTGCTTCTTGGAGTTCATGTGCATGCTTTATGTATGTGGGCAGTCTTCTAGGAAACCACTAACTGCTCATTTACATTCAGCATGTCTCTAAAGAGGTTGGAGAACGTCTAGTTCTCCTAATGCACCTTCATTAATTACTGAGGCAGGTGGCTTTTATTTTAATATAATAATTGACACTGCAGCATATTGAAATCACCAGATTTGATGCAGTTTGATTTGATTTGATGGAAGTCCATGCAGACATGTGACATTAGTCCCTGCTAGTCTACCTTTCCTGGATGTAGGTCATCCAGGCTTATTTGTAGTCACATTTGTCAAAACTTGAGTTTTTAATAATTCTGTGTATTTACTTGCAGTGTGCTCTTCTGAACAGGAGTTCAACCATCAACATCTTAGGGTCCAATGTTTCATTTCATATAATCCAATTATGCAGCCTGGGGTTTTCGTGGACAATATTTCTATCCATGAGAGGATCTTGACTTGGGTTGTGTTTGCATTTCTGTCGTTTGACTAAAGATCAGTACAGGTTGCCAGTAAGTGGTATGCACTTGAGCTAGCTCACTTTTGTTTTCTTTACTCATTAGTACCTAGAAGATTGCAAATTAGTACTAAATTCAGCATTGTGCCTTAACCATTTATAACTTTTTCTAGTTTATGGTTGCATGTGCCTGCAGTAAATACTCCTGTCTAGTATGTAACATATTTCTTACACAGTAAATGGATGAGGGTTTTAGAAGCTTTATTAATGACATGTTTGGTGCTAAGAAGATAGGTCCAACCTAATGTCTGAGAGACTGAGAATTGTCAAGAAACAGATTTTAGTGTCATTTATTTTGTAAAAGTGAGCATCTGTACTGAGACTTTGTATATGACTTGTAATCATATGTAAATATTTTTCCTGTCCTTGTATATACAAATGTGTGTTTTTATATGAAGTAAATTAAATCAACCAAGGAAGATCAAAGCCTCAGATAATATTGTCAGTTCTAATCCTGGAATAGATGGTGGCTGAGCAGTGAGAGTACTTCAGAGAACATCTGTGTTAAATTCTGGCTTGAGTAACTGAAGTAGTTCCATTTACTGCCTTTGAACTCACAAGTGTTATTAATCTCAGGGCTACAAAGCTTCTCATGTAAGAGAGGACAGGATGTGAGAGGAACTGGAGCTGCAGAGCTGTGGAACGTGTGGCTCAGACGGCTTCTCACACAGCCACTTGCTATTTCGAGTGCCCGTGCTCTGTGCGGCGTTGAAAATCCCCGCTACGCCTTTCTTCGTACAGATCCTGGGTGTTGCTAGGCTAAGGTGAGCCCTGCAAGATTTTGCACGGCAACTATTACAGTATTTGGCCATTTCCTCTGTTAATAGGTAGATTCTCTGCTCTTCTCAGCAAATGATAGGCAAGTACAGAAAACAGTTAGGAATAGATATCTCTTTGAAGTTCTGTCAGAAATGGCTGGGGTAGGACAAATGCCATAAGAAATAAAAAGGGAAAGCACTGTGGTTTAAGACTTAAGAAATAAGTTAATAGATTCACACTACAGTGCATGTTTCTACTTAGAGACTGAGGGATAGTTGGCCTGCACAGGATTTCAAGTAAGTGGGAATGGATGGCCTGAGTTAGAGCAGTTGGTCTGTGTTCCATAGCCCTTGTTGCAACGACAGCTGAGTGGAAGAAGAAAAATGCATCTGGAAGTTCTGGCCAAATGGATTGTGTAAAGAAAAAGATAAAGCAATCAGGACTCCAAGTGCAGCATATAAACTAGGAATTTAAAAATCTGATGGCTACTTCCTGCCAAGCAGCACTGGAAAGAGAATCTCCCTTTAAATGCAAGTTCTATGATGAGCTAAACTCAACATTGGAATGTTCAGCCGTTTTTCCAATGGTTATTAAAAAAATCTACAGCCAGTGATACTTGCAACTAGCTGTTCTTCCCATTGGCAGAAATACATAAAACACTTCATTTTCCCCCATTCCAGTAGCCTTTTGTCCTTCAGTTAACTTTTCATAGGAATTGGCAGTGTTGTGCAAGACATGTCTAATCAAGCTTCTACTGAAATGTCACAACAGCAAAACTACTTATTTTTAACTTGGGGCGAATTGGTATTGCATCAAGAAATGTCTGGTAGTTTTTCTTTATATAGCCTTTGAATTTTGTAAGACAGCTCAATGGTGATGGATGCTTGGGTTCATTTGCAAACTGAGTTTGAACTTCCTGGCTTTCGGGGGTGAGACAGAACATCTCGCTGTTTGTTAGTGTGTCCTGTCTGCAATGTGCTTTTTGCTCATGAGGCTGGGCCATCCCCCAGCCAAGAAAAACTTGCAAATTGGAGCAGCATCCACGCATGCTGTTGCTGTGTGTACTTTCTGAACAAAGGGGATTACAAACTCTAAAGGGGAAGCTCCTTTTCCAGAAATCTTCACACGGACCCTGACATCTGTTTGGAACCTTGGGTGCTCTGAGAGCCAGTTCTGACACGTGCCACTCTCCAGAAGAGCCGCGCTGTGCTCAGCTGTGACCAGAGACCAGTCTGCATGTGTGTAGGCTGCTTTAGTGCAGACAAAAATCACTGATAAACTACCATTATAAAATGTAAGCTCAGCTGACTAGGCTGCTTTCTGGGCTGGTTTTCTCTCCTGCACAGAAACGCTCTGCCTTACTGCTGCACTACCTGGAATTACTGTGTAGGCATTTCTACAGATGTACCAGAGATAGCTTTAATACTAAGTTGAAACTTGTTCCCACAAGCAAATTTTGACTTGTCATTTCCTTTGTCATTTGTTCTGAACAAAAACAGACTCTTCAGGCTCAAGGGGACTGTCCCCTGGCATCTCCCATGCTTGTGTTATCCTGGAAACCTTATTCTGCAGCTGCTGGGAATGACCCAGTGAAGTGGATATTTATTCAGGACTAATAAATTCTTGGTGAACTACTCATGATTTGATGCTGTCACATAGCTTGTGCAGGTGCCATTTGCAGCAGCATTGCTTCTGGAGCATGGAGTTCAAAGTCCCTCTGTAGAAGGGGACTTTCTTTCCCACAGATCACTCCAGAGGGCTGGTGAGGTGTTTTATCCACCTGGTTCATACTGTTTATTGCAGGAGAACATACCTGTTCCCTGAGCTTGTGAAAATACTGGCTTCTAGTCCTGTCTATTTCAACGGAGCTTAAGCTACAAAGGCAGCAAGAACCCAGTGCTCTCTTTTTAAGCAACTGTCCCAACAAAGTCTCTGCTTATGCCCTCCTGTGCTGCTTTCCTTTAACTGCATGAGGTGTAGTTAATGCAAGATGAAGCTGTTTCAAAGGAGCAGTTGAGAGCAATTCACCCTCTAATAACTCTCTGCCTGGTGGCCAGGGCTGCTTTCCAGGAGGTGCTGATTTGGATCCCCTCAGCTGGAGAATGGCACTGAACCCACACCTTCTGCTGCCTCCATGAGCAGCCCTTGCTGAACATCCTGCTCTTGGCACATGAGATGTCAAAAGGAGAAAGAGGCAAGACTGCTTTTGAAGAAATCAGGGAATGCCCAGTGGGATGCTTGGGAGACCCAGCACAGTCTGGGGATGCAGGTTAGGTCAGGGTATATCGGCAAGAGTGTGCTTCCCTATTGTCACCAGCCGCCTTCCCGTGGCTGTTAGGATGGGAAGGCTCACAGGGACTCAGTCCTCCAGGGCTGGAGAAGCTCTTTGAAAAGTGCAAGAAATGCATGGATAGCATGGAGGGTGGAGACACAAGCTGCTTTGAGGTGGAACAGCTGGGAAGAAGCACTTCAAACCATGGAAGTCATGCTCAAGTCTTCTAGTCGCAGTCCCAGAGCCTACCAAGAAACCTGTGGCAGAGCACAGACTTTGGTTTTGCTCCTGGAGAACATGGTTCCCTCACCTTGAGCATGAACTATTGGCCAGATCTTCCTGGAAGGATAGTCTGTGTTTACTCAGTTTGCCTACTCTTTAACTTCATGTGAGCTGGATGACTCAAGCTGGTGAGGAAACCGGAAAAATAGGGAAGTATCTGATTTATTGAGATACCTGGAGCTTTATAACCGACTGCCCTGCAGTTTGGGGGCATGAACCCTCCTTGCAAGGTCATGTGTTCGCCTCTGTGAGTTGAGCACAGCCAGGAAGGTACAAGAGTTACAAATCCTTTTGCAGTAGAGCAAGGATGTTGAAGTCGCTGTCAGTGCAAACAACCCTTTTCGGAGCATAAGGCCAAGGTAACTGCTGTTAAAATGCAAGGAAGGTGTTCTGAGAGGTAAAAGAAACAGTGTTCAGTCTGTTAAAATACTCTCGACAGAATAGTGGAACAGAAAGATTTTTGTCTGCAGCAACTGTATTTCCAGCGGTCTTTGTCTGGCTTTGCCTTTACAAGAAGTCTGTCGCATTTCCTTATTATTTAAAGGAACAGCGTGAGTAGCGAAAGTGAAAATTGCTTTATCCCAGCACGGACCCCGAGTCCTCACACACATGACCCCGGGCTGAGCTGGCTGTCCCCCGTGTGGAGCTGCCGCCGCCTGAGAGAGCCGATGTCACAGGAGCGCGGCGGGCGGGAGCGGCCGGAGGTGAGCAGCGGGAGACACACGGGGGCACGGCCGGCACCGGGGGCAGCCTGGAGCGGAGAGAAACTGCGGGGAGTTTATTTCTGCGGGCAAAAGAGCGAGTGGGGCCTCTAGAGGGGACGTCGAACCCAGCCGGCCCCCGGGGCTGGGGCTCTCCGGGGGGGATTTTCAGGCAGCTCCTGCCCGGCAGCGCCGTGACCCGGACTTTCCCCCGGCTCCCAGCGGCTGACGAGAGCCGGCGGTCCCGAGGGGCGGGCACCGCGGGGGAGCAGTGCGGGACGCGGCCGGGTGGTCCCAGGCTCCCGCTGCAGGCGGGCGCCATGTGAGGGCCATGTGGGCGGCGGTTCCGCCCCGGGCCGCCCCGGCACCTGGCGGCGGCACCCCCGGCCCGGGGCGGTGCGTCCCCTGCCCCGGCCCGCCCCGGCCCGCC